>JAJGOT010000045.1:877500-897500 GCA_022457155.1 Cladopsammia gracilis | reverse complement strand
ATGTTTACAATTTTCATGTTTATATTCTTCTTTTTTGGTTTTTCATATTTCTTTAAGATTGAAGAATAAAATTCAATCTCTTCATTTGTAAACATTTATCTTTTATTATCTTAATGGTAAAGTATCAATTTTAGTTTTACAAATTAACCTTTTATCATCATTTGCTGATAATGCTACTTTATTCATTTTCATTGAATAAATTTCATGATTTTCACTTCTTATTATATTCATTGATTTCATTACTTCTTTTTCTGAAAATAAACATTTCTTATAATCTTCAAATGTTATTTCTCTTTTAATCACATTCTTTTTAATTCCTTTACATTTCTTTTCTTCTTTTTCGTTTTCAATTTTAAAAGAATAAAGTTTAGGTCTTAATCCTACAAAATGAGTTATCTGTTTTCTACAAGCTTCATCTTTAAACATTCATATTACTTTTTTATTAACACCAGTTTTAATTCCACTTTTATGTTCTTCTGGATAATCTGATGTATCAAACTTTTTCTTAATATCTTTTCTTATATCATAATAAAAATCATCTGTTTTAATTTCATACATTAATGAATCCGTATCAGTAAATAATAATTCAGCTTTATTTCCATATTTCTTTATAATATAATTATAATGAAAATCATACATGTGTAATTTTGATAAATCAAGAACAGCTTGTCCAACATAAATTGGTTTGTTAAAAAATATTTCTGTCTTTTTCATATGAATTGCAATTAAATGAGAATCAAATATTGTTGATCTATCAAAATTTGGTTTTGATGATAATATTCTTGCTTTTTCTTTATTATCTACTAATGTTACATTTTGTCTTTTTCTTATGTTTTCAATTGTTTTACCAAAAACTAAATTATTCATTAATTTAAAAAAGGATTTTTCAAAACTATTCTTTGATACTTTTCATAATTCTGTATTTTTTTCTATGTAAGGTTTCATCCATTCTGATTGATAAAATTTAATTCCTCTATGAACTTTTTTAAGTTTAAGTCCTAATTCTAAACATTGTCTAAGATTTCTATAATGAATTACATAATTTTTCTTTTTATAAAAAGTACCAACAAGTTTCTCAACTGAATCAAACTTTATTTTTTGTGTAGCAAGTGGATAATCATTAAGTTCTTCCCATAATTTCTTTGGATAATCAAGATCAACTTCAAATATATAACCATGATTAGTAATTCTCTGTTCTAAAAGTTTAATTACGTTTTCTTTTGTAAGATTTTTCATCCATTTAAAACCATGAGTTGGAAGTCTTTGAATCATAGACCAACCATAAAGATTATTTGCATCTAAATATGAAATAAATTTGGATTCTTTTTCTGGATTATAATTTTTCATATATTTATTATTTGCTTTTGAATATCTTTTTGATATATGAGTTATACCACCTCTAATTCCTTTTTCAAACATCATTAACATATCATAATCATGTAATAATTCAAGTCTTTGATTAGTTTCTTTAAGGCATGCATCCCAAGCTAATCCAGGTGATGTATAATAATAAGCTGGGTATAAATTATAATGTTTTAAACAAGTTTTACGGAAGTTTTCAGAAACATCAGCTAGAAGTAAAACATCTGATTTAAGATATAAATCATGATAATCTTTAATAGTTTTACAATTTAATTTTAACCATACTTTTAGAGCATGAAGATAGTCTTCATCAGAAATATCTTCATCATTTAATTTGGAATAAAATTCTTCTTTAGGTGGTAATTTGGTTTCTTGAAACTTATCTATTGAAGTAACATAATCATATGGATAAACTCCTTTTCTTGTTAATAATTCAATGTTATTATATACCTTTTTTATATTATGAAAATCTTCAGGTTGTAGATTTGAAACAAGATTTGCTAAAGAAGTTTGCATGAATTTAAATGAATCAATAAAACGAATTTCAAAATTTAATGACACTATTTCATTTGTCTTTTTAGATTTATATTCACCAACTTTAATTTTCTTAGAAAATGAAATATATTTTTCTTCTGTTGTTGGAATACATGATAATTCTCCTTTTAATATACAACAACTCTGGCCATTTCAAAGGCCCGCGTCTGTAAATCTTTTGAAAGGCTTTTGCAACCTCATCAGACTCTTTCGAGGTCAAGGGCTCTGCTTCTTTGTAACGGCTAGCCACGTCAACAACCGTCAAAGCATATTTGTAAACCTTCCTCCCACGAGGAAGTTTGTCATGGGGCAAAAAAAGAAGTTCTGCTTGATGCACCGCATTGGGCGAGAAGACATCAAACTTTGGTCGAGGGATGTAGCGTGGCGCTGGGAGATAAATCTGCCAAAGGGCTTGTTTGACGAGCCACTTTTTTGCTACATCTTCTGATACCTTAGCTGCTGCAACTAGCTTTTTCACAGCAGCAATGCCTTTCCAATAGCCTTTCGGACTATAGTAAATCTTTGAGAGTTTGGCATCCATCGTGTATATTTACGTTTAAAGAAAGCGAAAAGCTACATACCCAAGGGCAAGTGCACCAGTGCCAATAAACAAGAGCTCTCCTTGCTTCTGTTGTTCACTGGGCTGATAAAAGTCAGAGAACTCGGGCTCTTTGGGAAGTGTTATTTGTTGGTCCCTGTGGGTTTGATTGTAAAGCACCAGCGCTTGGTCGGTGTCTGAGAAATTTTGTTTTGCTTGATCTTTGATCCGATCATTGGTCGCAATCCAGTCTAGGAGCTTTGTGCGGTCTTTCTGATATTTGGCATAAGCTGCCTGATAGGCCTCAAGGGCCTTATCATGCCTGGTCTTTTCTTCCAGTGCGGCTTGGCCGCTATTCCCAGACAAATATTTTACTAGATAATTGCCTCCAGTGAAAGCGGCTGCATTTAGAACTGCTCCAAGAACCGTCATACCCGCGGCCATGGCCATTGTTGTGTGTATATATAATGTTCGTATTTACATCGAGGTTGGAAGGATTTTCTGGTCCTCAAGGTATTTCTTCAGTGCAATGCTCCCAGCCATGACAGCTGTGAACTTTACGTAGATCATCACATTCGCGCTGGGGTCAGCTGTGAATGTCTCTTTGACGGCTTTTTTTACCAATCCATCCAATACCGGCGACAAGGCCAGTGATTGTTGCGGCATCGAGAATTGATTTCACGAGCTTGTTGTCAGACATGGTGTATATTTAAGATTTTAAATTTCGATTAATTATTCATCGTCTGTGTATTCGATTTCCTCATCATGGGCTGGACCTGTGTTTTTGTTGGTTGCTAATTGCCAAACTGTTTTTAATGCGGTTATGTTGAAATTAACCAAAAGAAGAAGAATACCTCCGATTGCAGCCACGTTTACGAAAAGTTGGGTGAGGTTTGCCATTGTATATATAGGATTTTTATTCCATCTCGCGAATTCCAGTCCTTCTTTTTGGCGCTGTCTGTCTGACTGGAGGAGTAGTTACAGCATCCTCTGCTGCTGGAGGGGTTGCGGCTTTGTTGCGCCTAAAAGTCTTCATAATATACACCCAAAGCGGAGACAATCAAACCGCCAACCCCCAGAATAAAGTAGCCTCAGTTGTTGCTGCTTGATTCACCTCCAGTGGATTGGTTTGTGGGTGGGTTTGAAGTGGAGTCATTTGTCGAGTTTAGAGTAGGGATCGCTTTAGCGGCTTGTTTTTTTTTTTTTTTGCTTCGCGAGCCAGACGGTTGCGCTCTGCTAGTCTTTTGCCAGAAGCAACACGACCAGGCTTTTTTGCTGGAACAGTTTTTGGAACATCAGAGGTAACGTGCGTGTTGGTTGTTGGTTCTTCAGGGATCGTCTCCATCAGTATATATAAAAGTTTTTAAAAAAAACCTGCGCTCATTCCTACTTGGTTCCTACATGGTTCCTATCTGTTTCCTGCCAGGTTCTTTCTTAGTTGTCAACTTCATCAAATCCCTTTAGTGGGTAGTCTTCACTGTCTCTGCTTGGGTGTGTGGGAGGCGCCAGTTCTTCACACACATAGTTTTCAGGCTCTTTTCTGAAGTCGATGTGTTTTGTAGTGATCAGAGCAGCATTGGCCAGCGCTAGCCATCGCCCGCATCGCAGTGCAAGGCCACTAGCAAGGGATGACAATTCTTGGTTAATAATGTAGTCATTTTTTAGTTCTTTCTGCAACTCTTTCACATCATCAATCGAAACAACTATACCAACGCCCTTGCTGAGAAGCTTTATAAGGGTATCAATCAGAGACTCGGTTGTCTTGTTGCCAACGTAGGCTTCATACCTTTTGTAGTATTTTGCAATCCCTTTCTCAGTGAGGCTTTTCACCTGCTCGTGTGATAGCTCTACACCGATAGCATCTTTTGATTTCCCAGTCGAGACCAGAACAGCCAGCTTCTCGCGTAGAGTTGAAATGTCATCAGCTTGAACAAAGGGAACTGTAGGCCCCGCAGAGCTACCAGGGGCTGCCTCCAGCATCTGCATGACTTCATTCATTACAGCATCCTCTCCTGTGTCTGCTGCCATCATGTATATAAATATATATAGTGTTTTTAATTTTCGATTATTCTCTTAATGTCGGGTAGGAGTTTTTCAACCTCCTACAAAAGCGAGGCCATGGTGTCTGACATCTCTACGAGTTTCAAAGGGTAACGGTTAAGAAGCATGAGACGCAGATCATCCTCACCAGCGGCTTTGATTATTTTGAATTGCATTGCTTCTGTCTTGGCCTGTAATTTGTTCAAAATCTGGTAAAAAGCTGTTAGCTTGTGAAGACTAGTTGGGGTATCCATGTTATATTATAGTTTTATATTTTCACTTCGATCCCATATGGATGCCGAAGAGAGAAAACTAGGTGGGAAAACTTACGCTCCTTAACCCGTGCAATAAGCTCTTTGTACTCTTCGTGAGAGAGCTCGCCGGCATAGTCTTCGAAGATTGCCTTCGTTGTTTTGCTTGATGGAGTGTAAATAAGCACGATTGCGGCCACGTTTTCCCTAAACGGTTTCGCAATGCTGGTTATCTGTTGAGTCAGTACCCACACGGAGATGCCGCTATGGCGCGCGCTGAAGTCGAGGAAGACCAGCTGGCTCGTGCGGCCTTTCACGTCTTTCGAAGCGGCGCAGTCATCGAGAATGATGAGCGTGTTCGTCTTCTCATAAAAGAAACTAGCCAGCTTTAACCACCATTCAATCTCGTGCTGCTTGCAGTCTATCACGAAAATGCGTGGCTCGTTATCCACGAAACCATCGTATGTCTTGTTATGGATAAAGGTTGGGTAAACTATCACGATATAGTCAAACTTACCCCTGAAGGGGCCTCGGAGCTGATTCAAGAGATACTGTGTTTTGCCAGAGTTGGTTGGCCCAACAATTAGGGAATTGAAGGGTAGCTTCCGTGGGTCCATAGAATGTATAATTACGCTTTATACATTTTTATGTGTATTTTTAGTACTGAACTGCCTGCAGCTGCCTGTCCATGATGTTCATCTGTGAATCACTGATGGTGTAGATATGGCAGTGCACTTTACCCGAGCCGGAGGGTGTTCTTTCAATCTCAAGGTGCACGCCGTCTTTTGTGTTGACGAGACGTTGGCCATTACCGTGCAGAGTTGTATCAGCCATTGATCTCAGATCGATAAGGAGGACGAACTTGTTGTGTTGCCCGCGAGATATTTGGTCAGATTCATGTTGGGTCTTCCAACACCCCACTCTTGCCCATGTCCCTAAGAGTGACCTTGTTACTTTCTATATGTGTTGGGTCAGTGTGTGACTATGCCGTCCAAATCTTTCATTCGTCCCTTCAACTTTACTTAATTAATGATCTCGAACTGGTTCAAAAAAGAGCGTTATCAATTATCTATCCATATGTGAGTTATAATGAGGCGTTAGTACAGGCAGGCCTAAGTAGGTTAGCTAATCATCATCAAGACCTCTGTAAGTCTCTTTTTGACAATATTCTTGAAGACAACAATCATCGCCTGCATTATCTATTACCACCTCAGTTCAGCACTACGTACTCACTAAGAAATTCAAGAACTTTTAACATTAAATTTAACACAAAGAGGGCTAAGAATACCTTTTTTAATGCACAATGCCATCTTGTAAATAGTTTTAAAGCCTAGGACTTTTGAACAATTTTGTGAATTTTAACTTGTGATAAGTTTTTAATTGTAAATATTATTATTATTATTATTATAGTTTATCATTGTTTTATTATTGTAAATATTATAGGACATAATTCAGCCTATTGGCTGCGACGTTTTGTATGAATAAACTATCTATCTATCTATCTATCTAGCTTCCCGAAGAGTCGGCTGACCTCTCTCCACATGTCGCTGCCATCGATGCCGTTGTTGTAAACCCTGTTTGGAGAGCCGTTTATGGTGACATTAACTTTGGTGATGTCGGGGTTGTAGTATCTTTCGGAGTCCCTGGCGCCTGCCGTGTAGGGTTCGATAAATAGCAGAAGAATACCTTTGAGCGGTCTGCGCTGTGGGTTCACCCGAAGATTTAGCCTGGCGTCTGAGCCTTTCGAAAATGGAACCACCTCTTCTCGCATGACATGGTCGTAGGCAAACTCCTTTCCGTTAGAGTAAACGCTAGTTTCCTCGCCTGCCAGTTGTTTGCTGCGGATCGTCTCGTACTCAACCTGGATATTTGTCAGCTTATACACAAGCTTACTTGCATCCGCGCCTCTTACAACATTAGATGCCGAAGCGAGGGTTAGCTCGAAGATAAGATCGTTGTAGAGGGCCTGTGGGTACAAAACACCGTGGTCAGTCAAAATCCGGTGGTCCAGATTGATGCGGTATTTGTTCTTGTACACGCTTTCCAGCTTATTTTCTTCATCTACACCAGAGGTTTTCTTATCGCCGACATTAGAGCGAATCTTGCACAAATCCACACTCTGGATGCCCTCCGGAAAAGTTGTCGCGCTCATCCACTGAGAGAAACAGGTCCTCAAATATTTTATAAATGTCATACCCGACAGTGTCCTGGACAGTGGTGGCGGCAAATGTCACAACGAGTCTGTCAACCAACGGCCGAGAAACATTCTGTACGAGATAGTTGTTTGCGTGGCCGCCTGCAAGATCGATGTTAAAAAGCAAGGCAAGCGAGCCCGACACGATAACCTCATATTCATTCAGCTTGGGCACTGAAACGTACAGGGTCTCGCCGGGTTTGGCCACAGAGCGGACATGTGTAATGCGCTTTACGGTGCGCTCTGCTTTCATACCACCAATAGTCTTCTCGTTGTGCGTGGGCAGGAGGTTTGGTTGCAGAGCCATAGCCAGAATATATATATATATATGTTTTATAAAAAATAAATATATACTTATATCTATATATATATATATATATATATATATTCACACGATGTGATGTTACAAAACAGTAACTCGAGTTTCACGCTCGGTGGCGATCATCAGACTGAATAAAAAGGTCGTTAAAAGGCGTTAAAAAGCAGTTCGCGCGCGCGTATCAAATGACGTATACAAACATATCGTTAAGAATTTGAATTTAAAGTTCTTATAGTCGGGGCAATCCCTAATCAGTTCGATCCTAATTAATTTTCAGTTGCTAAGTAATAGCTTGCGAGGACGGCTGGAACTTGATGTTTTCTGCATAAAACTTGTTTTCATGCCTGCATTTTGAAATAAGCTCTGATCTCTTGTTAAGTAAGGACTGCTCATCGGCGGTCAGGATGCATAACTTCTCCGCCAGACACAGACTACACTGAATAGCACTGCCTTTATACGCAGTAGCACGCTTCAAAACAGACCACTTGATCGAGAAGACAACCTTACTAGCCTTCAACTCCCAGATGTACTTTGAAAGAGTGGTTTTGGCTGAATGCTTCTCGAGATTGAATGAAAGGTTGTGGTTATTGAAGCGGGTCTTGAATGCGTGTTCGGTCATTCCGATGTAGATTTTATCATCGTGACCCTGGGAAGATACAGTTGCTTTGTACACAAGGTTGGAAGTGAGACACGCGCCGTTAAGAGGGCAAATATCTTTATTTCTACAATTGCACGACTTCTTGGGTGAGTTGGGTGCGTTGGATCTGAGGATTTTGGCATTGTGGCGTTTGATGATGCTGGCCATGTTGTCCATACAGCTATAGCTGACCTTGATGTTATTGCGGTTAAAGATCTTGTGGAGAGTATGTTTCTTGGGGAAGTGTTTGTCAATCAATAGGAGGAAAGATTTTCCCACCTTAGATTGTACATTTTTACTGAACGGTGGATTAAACCAGGTGATGTTTCTTGGTCTGTTAGCTCTCTTATCCTTCGGTTGGGTGGTTGAACTTACGTATCGAATAGGTTCTTTAAAACCGCTTGACTTTAATGCCTGATTATAGGGAGGAGCTGCCTTCACGAACTCATTGTTGTCGTACGACAAGCTTGATATCCTACTGCTAATTGCTGCTGGTAAGTGCTTTATAATCGATGGGGGTTGGTTCGACTGAACATTGATGTAAAGAGGTGGGTTGTCGGATTTTCTGTATGGATAATGCTTTCCGTTGGAGAGATTGAGGGTGATGTCGAGGTAGTTAACAACTTTCAAATTAGACTGGACAGTGATTTTTAGGCCCATTTCTTCGAAGGTTTGCGAGAATTGCTTTCTGATGTTGTCTGCGGTTCTTGGTCCCATGTTCTTGAAAACCGCCAGGCCGTCGTCTCTGTATAGGCCAATGCACTTGTTGTCGTACTTGGATGCTAGCTTATGGAGGATATATAGGCCAACGAGTTCGCACACCTCGGCGCCGTCGTAGCTACCCATGGTCACGTCGAACATGGTGTTGGTATCTTTCTTTGACCAAGGATTGCCATTATCAAACAATAGAGACTTTCTGGCGTGCATAATGATTTCTCTATCTTGTTTTGAAATGCTGGTGTAACGGCTTGCATATGTCAGCGATTCAGCAAGGAGGTTTTCAGAGATTGAAGGATAGAAGTTGACAACGTCAAAGACAAGAAAAGTGAGGGAATGCTTGTCCTCCAGACTGTTAAACCAGTTGATAACAGAATGAGAATTCATCCATTGGTTTGCTTTAGTGCGAGCTCATATATATTCCTGCTCTACTATTTGTATCGAGCACTCTTTGTCCAAGTGACGACAACCACAAATAATAATTATTATTATATATACAGATACATCATGGCAGAAGGTGGATATGGTCCAGCAGCTGATAATGAGAATCCTTGGGAAGACTGGGAGATTGACCACGATGATGATGATGATGATGACGAAGAAGAAGAAGAAGTTGACAGAACAACCATCCTTCAACCAGGAGGCACATCCACCCCATATCATGGTGGTGAAGGGCATGAAATGGCTCGATTGGATCGCGAACAGAGCGGATTTGATCCTGAGGACATCCCTCTACTTGGGGACTTCACACATACTGAAGACAAGCAAAGATTTGTTGATAGAGCTAAGGACTTCATCAAAAGGCGATTTCCAAAAGTGTCTTTCGACAGATTAGGCCCAATTGGTTTCGGCAAAAAAAGCGGAAATGAAACCAAAATAGTTTCCTTTGGGTCAAGGGGTGGTGAAACTCCCATTTTTAAGCAGGATGGTTCAGGCCTTCTTAAATCGTTCACAGACAAGTTCAAAGGGCCTCTTGGACCAAGCGCTGAAGAGGTTGTCTCTGAAGACAATACAGCTATAAGGGAAAAAAGACAAAGACTAAAAGAAGCAATAAAACAACAAAAAGAGTTGGAAAGGCTTGCTGCAGAACAACAACAAGCAGCAAATGAGGTGCAAAACCTAAGGGATAGAATCGAGCAAACTCAAGGGAGGATTGATAAACTTGAACAGGAACACGGTTCAAGCGTTGAGAGTCAAACCGAGCTAGATAGACTAAAACAGCTGAAAAAGAATATTCAAGGCGATCTTGAAAACCAGAAAAAAGAATTAGACGCCCTTCAAAAAATACAAAAACAAACAGACAAAGAGCAGGCAAAGGTTGACAAACTCAGAACACAACTTTCTGCCAAAGAAAAAGAAAGAAATGCTGTCGAAGCAAGACTAAATTCCACTAAACCCCTTGAAGATCTAAGAGAACAAGAAGCCGAGCTTGAACGTCAAAACGAGGAAAACAGGCGCGTGATAGTGGATGAGAATATTTCTCCATCTGACAGAGAAGCTGCGGAAGCCAGAGTTGCAGAGCGAGTAGAAGAGCTAGACAGGCTAAGAACACAGGTTCAAGAAAGGGAACAATCTGTCTCTTCGTGAAAGGCTTAAAAATATTTTCAAGAAATATGGGTGGACCTTGCAAGCGATTGTTCTGGCTGCTAGTATAGTCATAGGAGCTATAACGCTTTCTGCAATGAATGCCTATGGCTGTGGGAAATGGGCTTAAAGAAATTGGCAAAAAAGTAGCCTCCATCCTGCCAGGGCTCATCGGCTCGATCGTGAGCTGTATTTTCAAAGCGGTCGATCAGGTTATCTCCTTTCTTGGCGAGCACGTTTGGCTGCTAATCCTTGCCGTGGTAGCCTTTTTAATTGAAAAGACAATCAAACGCAAGCGTTAACGCATCCAGGCAACAAACCCTGCTAAAGCAAGGGCGCCCACAACAACGATTGCCTTGTTTACGTGATGCGTGTCTTTTGGAGTCTCTGGGGATGAAGCCGGCTGGGCTGGTGTGGGAGCTGGCGCGCTGAGAGCTGGCTTTGCGGTCTTTTTACCCAGACCCTGTGCCTGTGTTGCCTGTTTGTGAATAGGATTCGATGGGTGGTTGTTTGGTGGATTGATTTCTGTTGGTCCACCGTCCATTGGGCGTAGTGAGGCCTTTTTTGTGCCCGGATTAATATTATTGTTCACACCCAGTTTCATCCATTGCTTTGCCTTCTTTAGCTGATTGTTGTAACCCACAGTGCTTTCAGTGTTGATAACCATGTGTGATGGCATGAGCCAGGTCCCGAGAGATACTGCAAAGTCCAAGCGCACCTTTGCCTCGTCGATGGCTAGCTGATAGCGCTGTACAGTCTTTGAAATGTCCAGCGTTCTAATAACGTCTACCATAACGACGAGGAACTCACTTTGTACCTCCTTAGCCCGTCCACCGTCACCCAGAATGCTGCTACGGACGTTGACCTGTGAGCCTAGAATGCAGTAGACAAAGGCCTCGATTGAGTGGTTCATACGATATAAACCAATTTGGGTTAACCCTTGTGAGGAGTTTGGAACAAAATGTTCAAACTGTCTGTCTGCACCATTATCATTGCGAATGAACTGCACAAGGGTTCCATCACTGGCACTTCCACCTTCGTCACTGAATTTTGCCTGGGCTCCTGGGTAGCCCATTCCGGTGGATATCATGCCACCGCGGGAAATATAGATAAATACATTGCCGAGTCCATGATTCGCGCCGAGTGTGAAACGGAAATCACTGCTTGGATCAACACCGAACTCAGCACAGATCCTGTTGTATGATGCAATGTCGTAGTGGTTATTCGTTTGGCTAAAGGTGGGATCGCCTGGCAAAGCACTTATACTCTGGATTCCACCCATTTCAAATAATATGCGTCTTGGGAAATAAACGTGGAAGAGATAAAAAGACCGGAGATGTGGGGCAAGATCTAGATAGGTAAGGGGTAATAGTATCTCGCGGGAGACTCCAGAGCCTGTTGTTGCACACCATAAGGCGAAGTTCAGCTGCTGCGGCCAATAACTCATATTTGGTTTAGAAAGCCACCTTTTTTGTCTCTTTTCCAGTTGTGTGCTTAATTTGCGCCTTAGTGAAGATCTGCCTGAATTTTGTTGTAAAGGATTCTGTTGGCGTCACGTAGATCTTTTGCTCTTTGTTCAAGATATTGCCGATGCTTGCCACATTTTCAGAGAATTCAACCGCTGGGATTGGCGTTGTAGGACTTTTATTGATTGATAACGGAATTGGAAAACCGACATCTTGTTGCAATCCTAAAGCTTCTTTCATGGCCTGAGTCCAGTACTTGCGGTCAATCTCTGTAACATCCGCTCTTGAACCTGCGCTCTCTGGGAAATACACTACTGCTGTTGCTTTGCGTTTAAACTTAGTCATATCAGCGTGCGGGAAACGCTTTTTGAAGTCTGAGATCGCCTTGGCTTTGGCTGCTGCAGAGAGCTTATCTGCTTCTGGCGATCTAAGCCAAGCCAGTTCAGGATCTACTGCGGGTGTTTTTTTCTTTATATATGTAGGCTGGTAGGAATTTGGAGGAGAATAAAACGGGGAAGGGGGGTCGTAGTCGTGGCCTCCAAGATTTGAACTAGGTAACACTCCACCGGGACGTCCGCCAAACATGTTTATATAAATATATATTTTTTAAATCTATTATATACACAATGGTTGTGGTAACAATCGTCGCGCCTTCGAATCCTCACACAATCTACTTCGATCACGCGCTTCCAGAGCCAAGTTACATCCGGCTTTTCTCTTGCTCGCTTTACAATTCGTGGCATAATTTGAAAAAAAGAGGAGATATAACATTTGTTCCTGGTGTTGATAGGCCTAATAAAGAAGCAATTGTCAGGAGACTTCTTCCAGTGCATTGCACTCTTGAGTATTTAGCAAAAGAATTAAAAAACATATTCCAAAAAGAAGACTTAAAATTAGAAATCGAGACAATCACACCAGTGGAGTCGATGATTATTTTCAAAGAATATGATGACGAGGTGAAACTAGACCGTGATTTGTCTGAATTGCTTGGAATAAATCCTAAATTTCTGTTCCCATCGACTTTCGTCAAAGGATTAACGGCACCAAGCACTTACTTTACCCACTGTGATCTTGTTGATAAAGAACAAAACCTACTCAATGGAAAGCCTTCGACAGTTTTGGCTCGATTTGATTTTCGTGGGAAGCCGTTTGAGAAAGTTTTCTATGAGTCAACACAGCAAAACGTCTTGCGTGACACCTCTTCTGACGATTATGTAAATAGCATAAATCCATCAGACAGAGACGAAAACAATGACCTCTTTGATTTTAATAACAAACCCTTAGAATTTGAAAGAGAGATAAATTAAAAATATTATATATACCCCCGCCATGAGTTCGGCTAACGTGCTACCTCCATCGGCTCCAGAATACCAAATGGTGATGATTTTCGTCTAAAGAAAATCTCTGACTTACAAAAAAGGGCTAGTTTCTAAAGCTCTCAAAGACAAGGCCATTTCAGATAGCGAGTTTTCCATTATACTTCACGAAGTAGATAGATATCACGAGCTTAAAGCCGACATTCAATCTGGTGTTGGCAAAACTCAACCACAAGTCAGTCAAACTAGAGCGCCTGATATATAGACAAGATCAAAAGCGTGCTTCGCAAAGAAATCAAACAAGAATTTCAAAAAAAGATAAATCTTCTTTCAGCTGCGTCTGAGTCAGATTTGAAAGAATAAACTCAGGGTTTAATCTCTATTGCTCAAGGGAAAAATACTGAAAATCTAAACCACTATATATAACAATGTCTACTCTAAAAGAAATAATTGCCCTTCTCCATAAGGCAAATAAAAAATACGACGAATTGTATCAGAAGAGTCATGAAGACTTAAAAATTAGCTACAACCGCCTTTATCAAGACTATATAAAACTGCAAGAAAGGCTACTATGTCAAGATTGTCATCTTTGCAGCGCATTCCGAAGCGCCCCATAAAGTCCGAAGCGCCCCATCTTTGTTGAAAAAAGTTTTTTGGTGGCGCTTCGGAATTTGTTTTTATTTTTTTAAATAAAAAAGGGGGCGCTTCGGAATTTAATTTTTTTAAAAATAAAAAGGGGGCGCTTTGCTATTTTTGGGGCACTCTGTAATGTTCGAGAAATTTCGTTTCCCAATTGAACATTCACATCATGTTACTCAATATAGACATGACAGAATTGCGATATACTAAAGTTTATGAGCGTTTTATTACACAACTGTTTATCATTAGACGTATGGATGAAAAGAAAAAATACAAAACTCAACTAGATGTCTTAGATAATCAACATAAACAAGTCATGCTACGTAACATCACTGGCAGCGACTACATAACCGAACTTCACCGCTCACAACTGCCAGAAAAGCTGTCTCATTTTCGAAGCTCTTAGTTTAACAGCAAAACAGGAGTTTAGTCAACAATACCGCGAAAACGAGTTTGTTATCACTCTAAATAGAACAAAATAAAAGGATAAAATCGTGTCTACAATGTGGCGGTACATTTTCACTCGAATGTGAATCAATAGAACTTTGTCGTACAAAATGCGGCCGTGTTGAAAGAATAGACGGAGCGGCCTTTACTAGTGAACAACTCTACAAAAATAAAAATATAAAAACAAAAAGCCGTTCTTCTTCAAATTATACTTTTAAATATAGGCAAAAAGAAATAGTCTTCCACCATTTCTAACGATAGATATTTTAAGAGATTTAATTCTCTACTCTGTTATTTCGCGTCATTTCCGGTAGAACCCCCACGCCATTGACCCAGGAACAAATAGGTCAAATAATCTCTGTTTACTCTAACATAAAGGATTACCTTCCAAAAAGAATATATTATCCCTTTGTGATTTACAAAATCTTAGATCTAATTTTACCAGAAGGGCCACAACGTGAGCTTTTATCTTACATAAAACTACAAAGACCCGCTACAAATCTAAAGAACGAACTTCATTGGCGTTCAGCTATTAGAGACGCAGGCATTAATCATGTATCGTGTCATAATAATGTATCTTCGTAATCTACTAGATTCTCTAAAAAGTCTTTCATAAAATCGCTATCATAGTCAGTGTTTGGTACTGTTTCCTCTTGTTTCTTTGGGGTAACTGAAATTTTGTCAGGAATTTCGGCTACTTTTTCATCGAAAGCGATTTCTGTTATTTTTTTTTTCGTAGACTAGATAAATTCTGATGAAAATGCTCTACTTTTCCTTGAATGTTTTCTAAGAAATTTGTTTTTTTTCGTTGCCCAAATTTCAGTCAAATCAAGCAGTTTCCACGCAAATACTGCTACGGGTATAGGCATTTCAGAATGCTTGTCGTATAGAACTCAGTCGCTCTCTCTCTTCGCCTTCATCTTGTTTTGAAAACCCCATTCTTACTTTGCTATAATAACACCAGATATTTTTCTCCGCAATGGAATTCATAACCTTCTCAAACAAGGCTTTTGATGTTTCAAGGGCACCAAGGTCAATTAAACTGTTTTGATTTTTAGATATTTTTTGTTTGCTAAATAAATAGCAAACTCCCCACGCCTCAGTTGTTTTGTTTTTTGTCTCGTATGTATTCCCTGCGTTTATAAACTGATTATGGCCTAAACTCGGTTCTAGCTGATTTAAAGAACACATTCTAAAGTAAGCATCCACAAAAAAATCCTTTGTTTACTCTTTCTCCACTAAAAGCAAGACCCGTTTGTATGATCTCTATAGTAATGTGCGATTTTGTTCATAGCTACTTTTCTCTTGAGTGGGCATTTAAATTCTAACAAAACTATAGTGTTATCTCTACTAATAAAATACCCATCTGGACTACAGGTAACCCCGCGGGCCGACTGCAGGAGGTTCGCGGGGGGAAGGATTCAGGGGGCAGGAGTTCCTCGGAGAAAGCTCCATGGGGGTGAGTTAGCCTTTATTTTTGGTGGTCCCGTGCGGGTATCATATATATATATATATATATATATATATATATATATATATATATATATATATATATATATATATATATATATACATATAGTGTTGTGACAGGTCTCTCAAACAATGCTGTATGCCTTGTCGAAGACAGAGGATCACTCTAGTAAAGTGCGATCTTGTAGCTTGAAAAGGTTAATGTAGAATGAGTTGTAATTATCAAGCTTCCAACTCCATGTCTTGACTTGATTTTGCTTTATTGACCCTACGTTTCGGCCATCATGGCCTTGGTAACTCCCCTGAAGAAGGCCGTGATGGCCGAAACGTAGGGTCAATAAAGCAAAATCAAGTCAAGACATGGAGTTGGAAGCTTGATAATTACAACTCATTCTATATATATATATATATATATATATATATATATATATATATATATATATATATATATATATATATATATATATATTTACTGAATAAATGTTTGAATAAATGTTTGAAAGAAAATTTGCCCTGAGTGGGATTTGAACCCACGTCCTCCTGCATACTAGTTAGGCGTGATAACCACTACACCATCAGGACAACCATGCTGGCAACATGGCAATCTAAGATGTGATTTATGTGATTCCGGACGTGGGCCTCCCGGGAATTTTTCTTTCAAGGTGACAGGGTAGGGGAAGCCTATAACTCCATTTGAAACCCAACTAAGGATCAAATTCATGATACACGACCGAAGTCAACTTAGCGAGTTACAAGGGAGGATCCACAAGGGATACAGGCTATTTTATATATATGAACAGTATATGAGAGAACACCTAACCCTGCACACCCCAAATAATCATATTTTTACTGAATAAATGTTTGAAAGAAAATTTGCCCTGAGTGGGATTTGAACCCACGTCCTCCTGCATACTAGTTAGGCGTGATAACCACTACACCATCAGGACAACCATGCTGGCAACATGGCAATCTAAGATGTGATTTATGTGATTCCGGACGTGGGCCTCCCGGGATTTTTTATTTCAAGGTGACAGGGTAGGGGAAGCCTATAACTCCATTTGAAACCCAACTAAGGATCAAATTCATGATACACGACCGAAGTCAACTTAGCGAGTTACAAGGGAGGATCCACAAGGGATACAGGCTATTTTATATATATGAACAGTATATGAGAGAACCCCTAACCCTGCACACCCCAAATAATCATATTTTTACTGAATAAATGTTTGAAAGAAAATTTGCCCTGAGTGGGATTTGAACCCACGTCCTCCTGCATACTAGTTAGGCGTGATAACCACTACACCATCAGGACAACCATGCTGGCAACATGGCAATCTAAGATGTGATTTATGTGATTCCGGACGTGGGCCTCCCGGGATTTTTTCTTTCAAGGTGACAGGGTAGGGGAAGCCTATAACTCCATTTGAAACCCAACTAAGGATCAAATTCATGATACACGACCGAAGTCAACTTAGCGAGTTACAAGGGAGGATCCACAAGGGATACAGGCTATTTTATATATATGAACAGTATATGAGAGAACCCCTAACCCTGCACACCCCAAATAATCATATTTTTACTGAATAAATGTTTGAAAGAAAATTTGCCCTGAGTGGGATTTGAACCCACGTCCTCCTGCATACTAGTTAGGCGTGATAACCACTACACCATCAGGACAACCATGCTGGCAACATGGCAATCTAAGATGTGATTTATGTGATTCCGGACGTGGGCCTCCCGGGATTTTTTATTTCAAGGTGACAGGGTAGGGGATGCCTATAACTCCATTTGAAACCCAACTAAGGATCAAATTCATGATACACGACCGAAGTCAACTTAGCGAGTTACAAGGGAGGATCCACAAGGGATACAGGCTATTTTCACAGTATGAAAAGGCAAATTTAAGTTAGCGTAAAGGTGGCATAAAGATAGCGTACAGTTCGAGTTTAAGCAACTTTACGCCACATTTACATTATGTAAAGACGAGATTTACGCTACCTTTAAGCGCTTGCGTAAAGCTGTGTAAGTGAACAACTTTAAGCTTGCCGTAAAGCTGATGTAAATCTTCCGTAAAGTCAAGATTTAAGTCCGCGTAATTGTAGCGTAAAGCTAGCGTAAAGTGTTAATTTACACAACTTTACGCTATATTTACATTACGTACAGATGACCTTCAGGTCGTAAAGCTGATGTTAATTCCGCGTAAATGTAGCATAAAGTGTTATTTACACAATTTTACACTACATTTACTCGCTATGCAAAAAACCTGTCTTAACGTGGCTCCGTAAAGATCTAGTAAAAGCTGTAAAAGTCGCGATCTAAAACAGCTGCGCATATACATATAGGACGTTAAACCAGAGTAAATATATTGTACCCGTTCACGCTTAATTAAAACTATGCTTTTCCAAACATTTAAAACAGTGAATTAAAAACAATTTACCTTTCTTTTAAATTGGATTTATTTATCATTATACATGCTCTTGTGAACATTTTCTATTTGAACTGTACATGTAACGACTGTATATGGAAATTTTCTAATTTACACCTTCCTTTCAATGTTTCCATATGTATTTGTCACATAAATTTTCTGTGTAATATTTAATACTTTTTGTATGATGAAGCTAATAAATTCTGCTTAAGTTTAATGATACATGTATACTTTAGAAAAACATTTGAACGTTTGAAAGATATAGCATGTTTTATATGATACATGATAATTCTTAAAAAATCACCAACAAAATAAATTATTGTTACACTGTATTTTCCCTCCCATTCTTAGTTATCAGCTTTGTTTCGTCTACTCTTTTCACTTTCCCTTTATTAAAAAGTTCCTTTCCTAAAAGTATGACTAAGGCTTCTTAGGAATATGTTTGACCTGTCCTTTTTGGAAAAGTCACGCCCAATTTGGTCAGCTCCTTTTCGAAATTCATTACTTAACATCAATTAGTTTCTTGGCCTTCAGAAAAAACAATGCAGTAATTGATGCATAGGATGGTGAAATCTGAAAGGAAACAAAATAATGCATGCAAGTCAGAATGTATGCCATTATCACAAGTAAGACTCTGCATGTTGTCTGGTAATGTGGCAGTACTCATTTACTCCTAATGTGCAAAGCTGTACTGCAAGGGTAAAGTGAACACTTGAACAACTTGGGACTTCAAATATCAGCAAGCCAGTGGCAAAACGTTTCCAGTCTTAACTGATGATCCACAAGTGAGTGCAAATGCTCAAGCTCTCAAAAATTTATAAATTAGTTTTCCTGTTTCACTTTTCTTAAAGTGTGTTAGTTTCCCAGTGTTCCTGCTGATAATATGTATAATGTAGTTCTTTATTCAGGGTTTAATTCATAATTCACATACTTACTTGTGAGTTGTCATGCACAGTATCACTGCAATCATCATCACTACATGTTCTTCTTCTACAGTGTACCCTGTTGTTCTGTTTTGTAATAAGAAAAATATACCGGTATATATTGTTAGAAGAATAATTTCAGTTGTTTCATTGTTTACGTGTTGATTAGTTTGATCAACTGAATTGTTGATAAAGTAAATTAAGGCTGGTGTTTTGAGAGCTAGCACTAAAAAGCATTACCTTTTTAAAGTGCCCCTGTGATCAAATTTTTGATTTTAATTTTTTACATCTTCATGTACAATTAGACTTTCTTACTCATCTTGCCAAATTTCAATCCATTACCAACATCAAAAGTCATTTTATTTTAACATTTATGTTCGAGAATTTACGGCCGCCATTAATCAAACTTGTTCGAAGGCTTGGTTGCGAATGGGATAAAGTGACGTGAAAGGTTCAAACATACCTCACGGGTTGAAATTATAATAACAATCAGCAGAGAAAATTGCACAAAGAACAAGTCCAATGTTTTTGTTGCTTTTCGCATGATTTTCTCTGCTGATTGTTATTATAATTTCAAACCGTGAGGTACGTTTGAGCCTTTGACGTCACTTTATCCCATTCGCAACCAAGCCTTCGAACAAGGTTGATTAATGGCGGCCGTAAATTCTCGGGCATAAATGCTAAAATAAAATGACTTCTGATGTTTGTAACAGATTGAAATTTTGCAAGAGGAGTAAGAAAGTCTAATTGTACATGAAGATGTAAAAAATGAAAACTAAAATTTCATTGCAGTAGCACTTTAATCCTTTTATGGTGGCAATTTACAATGTACTTTATCAACATGGTTGATAACACTAAATGTAACATTTTGTTTCACTCCCCCACTGATTCATTATCATTTGAAACCAACTGCTTTATATTCATGCATCTATCATAATTATACATGCAAGACAAGACCAGTGCAAATTATGCTCCTGTGCATGTATAAACACAACACAGAGTCACGCAACTCCTGCATGCATACATGTAGTTTAAAGTCTACTCTGGGTTAAGGTGATTCCTCAGAAATAAAAGTTGTCGAACGATTTTCTTTAAATTTTCCCTAACAGCTCCCTACCATAAGTTGTTTCGAAAAATT
>JAJGOT010000045.1:595000-872500 GCA_022457155.1 Cladopsammia gracilis | reverse complement strand
ATTGTGTGTTTTTGCTCACGTTTGAGTAGATGTCGGACTGTTACACTAAGTTCACCCAAAATAAAGAGTTGTTTCAACTCACTTTATTGGGTTAAGAATTAGCTCATTTTGAATTTGAGTGAGAAGCACTTACTCATGATCACTGCGGTGTAGTAAGTTTTTAATCGTATGTTTTAGTCACTGCTCGCCTCGCGCTTCCTGCTTAAAAAAATAACGCCTGTTCTGCAGGCTAAGATTTACCGGTGGAAAGACATCGTAAACCGATCGATTGAACTAGTACATACATGTATATAAACGCATTGAGTGTTTGTAGTTACGGACCAATAGGTTACACCACTTAATTTTCCAACAGCTTTGCGGTCGTTTCGGTGAAGCCCGGCCTGGCTTTTTGTGATATTTACGGACAACGAAAAACTGTGTAAATGTGAAAAAAAAAAAAACATTTCCGCTACCTTTACGAAAGCTTTATATACGGATCAGTAAAGTGCAACTTTACGCCATCTTTAAAATCTGCGCAAATAAGCGTAAAGTTGCATCACCAACTTTATGCTACCTTTACGCAGGCTTTACATCCAGAACGCGTAAATCTACCTTTATCAAACTTTATGACAGCGTAAAGTTGGTGTAAAGTTTATTAACCAACTTTACGCAGATTTAAGCAACCTTTAATTTTCAGTAAATTTGACTTTTCGTGCTGTGTTTATATATATGAACAGTATATGAGAGAACCCCTAACCTATATATATATATATATATATATATATATATATATATATATATATATATATTTATATATATATATACTAAAAAAACGACTTTTTTTTCTTTATTTCTTAAAATGCCGCCTAGTATTTAAATTGCCCGTTGGGGGGGGGGGGGGGGGGGGGGTGGAAATCTCTATTCCTCATAAGCTCGGCTTCTTAGAGATTTCCCCGCCACAGTCACTCCTCCCAAGTTATGTATAAATTTTAAATTTAATGTTAATTAACTTATTTATTAACTTTTTTTCTCCTTGTAATTCATTGTGTGTGGCAAAATAAATAAAATAAAATAAAAAAATAAATACCTACTACTTGACGCTTTTGATCTTTAGCAGCATTTCGTTTGTTTTTCTTAGCCAAGGCCTATCATCGCAAGGCGGAGGACTTTACACCTAGCGACTTTTACGCCCGCAAGAAAGCACTTCCACTTATGAGAAAAGCTTACGACGAAGGTGAAAAAGTGCGCTTCACTTTCTGTCTGCTGGGATTGCTTGTGCAGCGCTGCACAGGAGCGAATTTTGCTCAAAACTTGTTTCTAATGAATTTGCTTATGTACGCCATAGTTTTAATAGCAATTTTTCACAAACCATATATTTTTCTTACCTCAAACATTTCTTGTACTAGAATTATTTATTTAAAGTGTTCGATTATTTTTTTTGTGTGGCTATCAGTAATTAACCGGGTAAATATAAAGATCCATCTTCTACCAAATTTAGATTTTTTCACATACCTAACCATCACAAATGGTGAGAGGTAAATTTATTTCTTTAAATACGAGAGGCATAGGCAACTACCGTAAACGACGACCAATATTTACTTGGCTCAGAAAACAAAAACCTGACGTTGTTTTCCTTCAGGAAATACATTCTATTCAAGGGAATGAAGTTTCCTGGCAAAAAGAATGGGATGCCAAGTTAATCTGCTCTCATGGGGCTAATAATGCAAGAGGTGTCGCAATTTTAATTAGGAATAACTTTGATTGTGTCGTTGAGGAATCGGTTATTGATACAAACGGTAGATTTATAATATTAAAGGTACTCCTGAGCGGACAACCCTCTCTTTTAGTTAATAGCGGAGCTCTGCGGGCCGAAGGCCCGCTCGGAACCCCATACTCATAGAACTAAACCTATGCCCGTCATTTTTCATGGTCATCGCTAGCGGAATGTTTCGCAGGTGAGTGTGCCGAGTTCCGGTGTCACAACATCCGGGATCTTAGCAATTTTGAAAGCCAACCGAGGCGTACCGAGGCAATGTTTTTCGCGCGGCCACACAGCCGTGAGCTCGGTAAACACTTTAGTTGGATTGTTGTGTTTGGCAGAGAATTAAAGTCGTTATTTCCCTGCAGTTTTTTCTCGGTTTGCTACTCAAGACAGGGATACTAATTAAGGGATACTCAGAATCCGCTTTAGTGTAAAAAGAAGAGCTTTCAAGGATAAAATCTTGCTTTGAGAAACTTCATACGGTTTTATCAATGCGGGGGAGATGTTTGATTAACGGATTAGCGGAGATTTAAAGAATTTTCAAGGATTTCCAAGGTAAAAAAATTACATTTTTCGATGGGAATTTATGTCAATTTTAAGTCCAAAATTTAACCTTTGATTACCTACAACTGTAATTTTAAAACTCGAGGACAATCATTCCAAACGTATTAGGTTAAATATGTTCAACCTCCATTGGAAAAGCTAATTCATTTAACTATACGAAGAAAATTCGCTTACACATCGCCGATTTGCTTAATTTTAAAATTTTGATCACGTGACATGTCACGTGACCAAACTTGTGAGTTAAGGCAGAAGAAGACGTCGATATTAACCTTCTGGGAAAATTTCAATCTGGTCCAGTTAATCTCGCCGAAGATATTAAGTGTCAACAATATTTTCCGAACGGACTTTAAACCCAGGCCTTAAACTGCTTGATGATTGGATTATTGGCTGATAATGTTTGCCATGTTGACATGATTTCAGGCATAAAAACTGATTACTCTACAATAGTAATAGAATTGCAGGACGTTGAAGACAAGGTGAAAGGTCCTGGATTTTGGAAATTAAATTGCTCCGTTCTAAATGATGAAGTATACGTCAATGGACTAAATCGTCTCTTACCTACTTTGATACAGGAAGGGAAGAAAGATCTATGTGATCCGCGATCTGTATGGGACTGGGTAAAATATAATGTTAAGAAATACTCTAGATTGTATTCAATGAACAAATGTAAACAGCAAAATTTAGAGGAACAACAACTAAACAGACAATTTCAAGAGGCTACAGCAGCCTACCAAAACTTTAAATGTTTTGAAAGAAAAGATGGAACATCTGTAATAAAAAAAAGTGGAAGGCATAATAATCAGATCGCGCGCACGGTGGCATGAACATGGGGAAAATAATTCAAAATACGTTTTAAATTAAAAAAAAAACGAAATCACGTTAGGAAGCATATTCGGAAGCTTCGCTTGAGTGGAGTCATCTCAACAGACCCTTTCGAGATCTTAGAAGCGGAGCTCGTATTTTATGAAGATCTTTATAAATCTAGACGAGAAGGTCCCGAAGTAAATAAACCTAATTTTCACCTGGAAGATTTTTTTTTTCTTTTTTTTTTCTTTTTTTTCTTTTTTTCTTTTTCTTTTAATATTTAAAGTTTGTTACAAACAAAATACAAAAAAGTAAAAGTTACAGCAAAAGTCATTAGAAAAATAGGGTGTTTGCGGAAAACTGCAAGAAATCTGGTCGACAAGGCTTGTGAAGGTGCTACATAAGCAAAGTTCCCAAGGGTTTACAGGTTTTTGAGTATCTTTAAAACATTTCGGCAACGAGATTCCATTTCTTTGGTGGAACAGCGGACGTGGATTCAATATCATAAACTGATTTAAGGTATTTCATAAAGCCTTCTATCTTGGGGTTGAATTCTCCTTTTTTACAGATCCAAATGTAATATCTCGCAAGAAGGGAGCAGAAATTTATCTGGTGTCGATTTTTTGAAGAATCAGGCCTCAGACCAAGTGTTACTAAGATATGCAATGAATTATGCTCAGGTGTAATATTATAAGTGGCCATCTTTGACGTCAATGAATTCCAAAAGGATAAAACTTTAGAACAATACCAGAAAAGATGGAGAAGTGTTTCTACTTCATTTCCACAAAAAGTACACTTAGGACAGTTCTTTATTCCAATTTTTGTCAGAAAATTATTAGTTGCTAGTCTCCTATGCAAAACTTTGAATTGAAATGCTATTAGTTTTGTGCTTTTGGTATATTTAGAAGCTAGTCGATAGGCCTCGTGCCATTCGATTTGTTCGTCATTGCATTTGTCAGCTAAATCTTTAAGCCATTTGTCTTGAGATGGTGGAATGATGCATTTGCTGGATAAAAGTTTCTTATACACCAGCGGACTTCCAGAAAGAGGTTGTAAAAGCTTTGAAGAGAAGCTTTGATATAGAGTCTTATTGTTAGATTTGCTTTGGCAGGTTCTCCAAAGAGACTTTAGTGCAGAAAGCAGTCCATAGTATTTTAAAGGGCAAACTTTGAGATTAAATTTATTTTGAAATTTGTTGAAACTTAAAAAGTTATCTGCGTCATCTTTCAGGTCTTTAACTTCTGTAACAACTTTGTCGAACCAGTCGGGATAGAAAACAGGAAAATTGTCAATACTTATAAGAGAGTTATGCCATATGCTTTGAGTAAGAAATTGCATTTCGATTCGGATGTAATTTGAAGTTTATCTCTGCCCAGATTGTAAGTACCTCTCTAATGAAGCAGTTCTTGGTCGCTATAGTCTTTGTGATGTCCTTTTTGGCTGAGATTACTAGTAAGTGCAATTTTTCTCCAACCTTTCTCTATTTCAAGAGCGAACAACAATTTCCACTTCCCCTGGTTTTCAGAGTCTAGATACTTTTTGATCCACATGGCTTTCAAGGATTTGTTGAAAGATTGAATATCTATCATTTTAAGGCCTCCATTTGAGTAGTCGTTAATCATTACATTGCGTTTAATTTTGTCTCCTTTTTTATTCCAGAGGAAAGAGTAAAAGATATTGTTGACTTCCTTGATAACTTTTTCATTAGTGCATAGAGGAGATAGCACATATACAAGCTGAGAGGCGGCTAGGCTCTTAATGACAGCAACTTTCCCAACCAAAGTTAGCCCACGATATTTCCAAGCGTTTAATATGTTCAACATTGTTCAATTTTTCGTGGTAGTTTAGATCTGTGGCTGTCTCTGGGTCAACTGAGAACCAAATACCTAATGCTTTAACCTTAAATTTAGGCCATTTAAAATTTCTTCCAGGAAGTACGATTCCTTCCTTACCGCAGTTTGTTCCAATCCAGAGTGCTTTGGTCTTTTTGTCGTTTAGTATGAGGCCGGATGCTTCATGAAAATCATCTAATAATCTTATGGAGGACAGCACAGATTTCTTTGATCCATCTAATATGAGGGTTGTATCGTCTGCATACTGACAGAGCCTGATTTCCCTTTTATTAACGTGGATACCCCTGATATCTTTGTTGTTCCGGAAAGCTTTAGCAAGCACTTCCGCTGCTAAGACAAAGAGATAAGGCGAGAGAGGGCAGCCTTGTCTAACACCTCTTTGGATGCCAAAAAAATCACTGGCCCATCCGTTATTCAAAACACAACTTTCCGGGCATCTATAAAATAGGTTCATCCATTTTATGATTCCGGTGCCGAAACCGAAATATTTAAGTGTGTCTCGTATGAAAGACCATTCTATTGTATCAAAGGCTTTTTCGAAATCCTGGAACAATAGTAAGCCAGGTATATTATTTTCTCTTGCATAGCATATTATACTATCTATAAGTCGAATGTTTTCCCCTATAAATCTGCCTTTCATAAAACCTGTCCGGTCATAATTGATAAGAATAGGTAGAACATTTTTCAATCGGTTAGCAATAGCCTTGGCTGCAATTTTGTAATCACAATTTAGGAGGGTTAAAGGTCTCCAATTCTTAATAAAATACGGTTCCGCGTCCTTTTTGGAAACAAGTTTGATGATACCTGGAAGATTTACCCATACCAACACTTTCAAATGATTCTTCTTATCTTGGTGAAGGATGAATAAGCATAGAGGAATGCAAAAAAAGTTTTAAATTATTTTCCGTCAAACAAGGTACCCGGAAATGATGAACTACCAATAGAATTCTACAAGACCTTTTGGGATTATATAGGTGATCCTTTAATTAAAAGTTTTAATGAATCTTTTGTCAAAGGAGCAATGAGCCCGTATCAAAGACAGGCGGTTATTACACTCATCCAGGAAAAAAAAAGAAGATCGCTGCGATCTTAAAAACTGGAGGCCAATTTCCCTATTGAACGTCGTTGCGAAGATAGCTTAAAAGTTATCGCCGAAAGAATGAAGCGTCTTTTACCTGGGTTAATTCATAAGAATCAATCAGGATATATCCCAGACAGAAATATTAGCGAAAACATACGTTCAATTCTGGATATAATGGAATATACGAAAGTTAAGAAATTACCCGGTCTGTTATTATTTATTGACTTCGAAAAAGCTTTTGATAGTTTAGAATGGGATTTTCTTGAAAAATGTTTAGAAAAAATTAATTTTGGACCAGATTTTAGAAGATGGGTGAATATTTTTTACAACCACATTCAAAGTTGCGTTATAAATAACGGCTTATGCTCTCCCTATTTCAATATAGAACGTGGAGTGAGGCCGGGAGACCCCCTCTCCCCTTACCTTTTTGTCACTGCAATTGAAATCCTGGCGATTGCTATAAGGAATCAAGAAAACATTAAAGGAATAACTATAGACGATTTAGAAACTAAATTATTGCAGTTTGCCGACGACACAACTGTTGTCCTATTAAACTTGGATTCAGCGCGAGCCTTGTTTGGATTACTTGAACGTTTTGAGAAAGCCTCTGGACTTAAACTCGATGTAACAAAAAAAAAAGCAATGTGGATTGGGTCACTTCAGAATTGTGAAAATGAACCACTAGGGGTTATGTGGAAAATACGTGTCAAATTTTTAGGAATATATATTACATATGATGTACAAATATTAGTAGAGAAAAACTTTAAGCAGAGGTTGAAAAAAAATAAAAATACAATAAATCTATGGAAGTCAAAAGGATTATCGATTCACGGCAAAGAAAATATTGTCAAAACACTTTTACTCACAATAATGATTTATCCTAGTTCGGTGTTATGTACTCCGCCCGAAGTCATAAAAGAATTTAACAGTCTGGTTTTTCGATTTTTGTGGAACGGTAACGACAAAGTTACCCGACTCTCTTCATATACACCCTATGACCAAGGTGGCCTCAAAAAACATGGTTAAAGCTTTAACTCTAAGCAGGTTAAAACGAATAGTCGACCCAGATTACTTTGGTTTCTGGAAGTCATATCTTGATCATCTTTTGGTGAACGAAGGGGGTTATTTTTAATTCAGTGTAATTACGACGTCAACCGATTAACAATCTCAGCAACCTTCTATCGAGAACTATTGGACTGGTGGTCAAACTTAAGAGAAGTCAAGGATCCCGAACACATATATAAGTATATTTTATGGAACAACAAAGAAATAAGATTGACGGCAAAAGTGTTTTCTATAAACATTTTTTGATAATAATATCATATACACAACTCATCTGCTTTATGAGATGACAAATGTTGAGTCTTTCAATGTCGTCAGAGATGCATGATTGAAGAACTCCAACTTTTTAGTATGGACAGGTCTAAGGCAATCATTTCCATCGAAACTGCGTTCTCACATACCTACCTTCGAGAATATCCTTGATTTAGAAAATTTTAAGTGTCGTGACTATTATTACTTTCTTATAAAGAAAAAAAAAAACGAAAAACCAAATAAATGGGCTAAGTTAAGAGAAGTATTCAATTTAGAGGATAAGCAACTTTCGGAGGCATTTGAGATGCCACTGAGGGTTGCAAATGAACCTTATTTACGTTCTTTTCAGTATAAAGTATTAAATTCTATTCTATATACAAATGAATTACTTTGTAAGATAGGCTATGTTTCTAACTCCAACTGCTCCTTCTGTCATCACACTATAGGAACGATATCTCATATTTTCTTTGACTGTTCTTTTACGATTTCCTTTTGGAATGAAGTTTGTGACAAAATTTTAAACAAACTTAAGAGTTGCGTACGCTTCTCCTTAGAATATCGTGAGATTATTTTAGGGTTTTTAAAAGGGGAGATGGATCTGCAAAACTATAGACATATTTTAGGAAAAACGTACTTGTGGACTTGCCGGTGTAAAGAAACGAAACCATCTTTTAGCCACTTTGAAAGAATTTGATTAAATAAATATCAAACCGAAAAGTATATTTCTTTTAAATCGAATAATATGAATTTCTTTAGGAAAAAATGGAGAATGTTTGAGGAAACGAATCTTTTAAATAATTAAGTCCACAATTATGTTAAACAATGTGCTTTTATAAACTATAACTATAACAGTAAATAAAAGCTAACCAATTTGAATCAGTGCTTAAATAAGATGGCTCCGTTGTTATTTCGGGCGCACTCGTCTATGACAAACTTTGGATATAACTTTTCCGGCTCTAAAGCGATGCTTCTAAAACTTTGCGAATACTTACAGCTATTATTTAGCAATAATATGATAAATTTCGATTTTATTGGGAAAAATTATTTTAAGTGATAATCGGGCTTAAATGAACCCCACGTTTTGAACAAAATGGCACCCTGTAAAACATTTTGTTGTTGTATTTGTGTTAAATTTCTGGAATCAGCTTACATTGACTGAATACATACCCTTACCAAGTTTCAGCAAATCGTTGGAGCAGAAGTGCGGAAGTATTAAGGCCATCAAAATTTAGCCCTAAAATTCTCTTGAAATTTCAAAAACTTGAGGCTCTTTGACAAAACAATCCACGAACACAAATTTCTGGGACAAGCCTTCCCAATGCTTGCTAAATCTAAATTCGATTAATTCAATTAAGCCGATTGCAAATCGTGCGAACCGTTAAAAAGTTCTCACTAGTTCTGTAAATATTATAAAATGCTTCAAAACCTGCTCAAATCTCCAATGCTCCGTTTTCCATTATTTTTCGAAAATTACCCAGCAGTTTGGTGTCAAACTCCTTCCACATGAATTTCAAGGTACTGCAATACTGTTGGATAGATTGTTTTTTTGCTTAGAAGGGCTTTCAATTGGAGAAATAGTTGTTGGGATTATAAGCTGCTCCGCATCTGAGCTCAGGCGAAGCTGACAAGCAAAAGTTTATGAATACGAAAATACTGTTTTTCCACCCTTGCGATGATGTTGCATTCTGCTTCACACGAATAAGTTTACTGTTGAGCTGTGAGCACGGCTTACTCATTTTGGTTGTGGGCTAAAGCGGTTTTATTTCTCTGTTTAAGTATACTACTCCGAGAAAAGCATCTGAAACATCGACCAATCACTGATCGTAAAAGAATCCGAAGGGAATAGAAACTCGCATTTGATATTTAGAGAATGATACAATGACATTTGGAAAATAAACCACCAATGATAATTCAGCTCTGTGAACTAATTTATTTTGTCATTTGACCCTGACATTCGTCTTCATCAAGGACAAACAAGAAAAGTATGGCATTTGCCAATGCATTATCACTTAAGACAATAAACAAATACGTAGCTATTATGTAATCTTTCAATGCACTTGATAATATGAAGCTGTTTTATCATGGAATAAGTCGGAGCATACACGCTGTAACCGTTAAAGTCGTAATACACTCTACATTTATAAAGAAATTACTTCACATGTGATGCATCCATGAATATACCTAGAGCTTCCATGCAGCCTTTCTGCATTGATTGGTGACGAGTTGTCTAAATAAGTTTCCTGCTGTTGGAAGTGTGTATAAGGAGTTAAGCGTATACTACGGATTCAAGTGAATACATTATATAGCAACACCAGAGAAGTTTCTGTCTGGGGTAGAAGGGTATAACAAGTTTAACGTATACTACGGATTCAGGTGAATTCATTAGAGCAACACCAGAGAACTTTCTGTCTAAGGTAGAAGGGTACAACAAGTTTAACGTATACTACGAATTCAGGTGAATTCATTATAGCAACACCAGAGAACTTTCTGTCTAAGGTAGAAGGGTATAACAAGTTTAACGTATACGACGGATTCTGGTGACTTCATTATAGCAACACCAGAGAACTTTCTGTCTGAGGTAGAAGGGTACTACAAGTTTACCGTATACTACGGATATCAAATGAATTAATTAAAAATTATATATATATATATATATATATATATATATATATAAATAATTAAATAATATATTATAATTATAATAAAAACCTTCCCAGCACCCTTTGCACCAGAAAATTTTTCGATGCCAAATAACTCTGTCAATTTTGAGTGTATGAGGATACTACACCACATGCTTTTTGCAACTACCATAAAATAGCTTTTTTAATTGACTAAGTGCGATGACGTCATCAGTCACGTGACTATGCCCCCAAGTGCCTTTCAACGTTTTTTAGGAACATGCTTTGATGAATGCAAATACAGCCAACGTGGCAAGGAAGGCATTCGCTTGCAACATTTCCGCATGCCCATAATTACTCTGGATTTTTAAAATTAAGGGGGCTATACACATGAGCAAATAGGGGTCTGGGGACTAGTATCTTTGTATACATGTATCTTTGTAAGGGTGAAATGCAAAGTTAAATTATTTCGTATGTTGGTAGATATAAGTCTAAAAATAAGTTCTTTATAAACGTCATCAGTATGACGTCATGATACACGTGACCAGAACGCACGGAAGTTGACTGATTTTGGAACTTTTTGGAACCATCAAACATTTTTATTAACTTAAATAAATCTCCGTTTTCCCGCCCAGGTTAAAATTATGTTGTTTTTGTGTATAAAAAAAGCGATTATTACTCCTCTAGTACAAATGAAGGTGACGAAAAAAAGTTTTACACGTTGGAAGACCTTCAAAATCCATCCTTTCCTGATCCTGTTCAGCGACTTTTCAGTTTAGAAGTATAAACAAATCTGCATAAGTGGTTTTTATCTTACCTCTTACCAATGGCGTTGGCAGTTTTTCTGTAGCATTTTTCTATCATACCGATCAGGGCTTAGACCAACCAAGTGGTTTGTTATTCAATGTAGAATCGAATAATCACCTTGAGAAATGATAAACCAAGATAAACAGTGGTTTGTTCAGTGCTTGATGGACCCCAAAAAGCCGTTAAATTCTGTTAAAATTGATAAGCGCTGGAGTTTAATCAGGTTTTATGAGAACAGGACACAGAAGCAGCGTGACACAGTGTGACAGAAGGCGGCGATCAAGAAGTAGCATGAAACTGAGATGCATAAATCACTGATAAGACGTAAAATGATTTGATATGAAAATGAATCACTTTATTGGAAGAAAAGAGTAGTTTCTCATTTCAGCTTGTGTTTATTTGAGCTTCCAATTACAGTGTAAAATTGGTAAAATAAAGTCTTGACATAGCCGATCCTGCTTTGATTATCCGTGTTCGCCAACAACGATCGATTTAACAACAACAACAACAATTTATTTTCAAATAATAAAACAAAATATATTAGCAACCCGCAAATAACTAAAGTTAATCGTGGCGGGCACACTTAACAATTACAGAAGCTCACCTTAAAGTAAATGACTGATAGCATTAGATACGATTTTTATAGACTATCAAAATTATCGACATGTTATGCCCTGATAATAATCAGTTCGATAGTAGCTTTCGTGGTAATTTTCGAAGTTAATACATATGCTACATGTATACGGTAAGGTTTTAAGCTTTCTCTCAACATGTTTTGTCCACATTTGAAGTTATAAGAGGTTTTAAATATGACGTGTAGCTAGAAAGATGTTTCATTGCCTTTCTTTTCACCTGTTTCACTGTATTTCAAGCGCGAAGATGTACATGTACAGTAGATCTTTGACAGTGGAAATTAGAGGTGGAAGTAAAACAAAAACCTGAGGGTCTGCATCTTGCATCATGCTCTAGAATTAAATTTGTCATCAACTACAGTAAGTTCTATTGCTATTTTGAAATTTTGTTTATTTTTGTTCTCCTAAGGTAATTAGACTTTCAAAGACTACAGTCACATGTACATGTTGTGGTTTACATTTCAAAGAAGGAACAAGTTGAATAAAGGTAATTGCTCCATCAATTCCAAACCCGCTCATTCCCCCCCCCCCCCCCCCCCCCCCCAAATGGCTCCGTCAATTCGAAGCCCGCTCATTCTCCCGGCATTAATCAGGCATTTGTATGTTTTTTAATAATGTTGCAAATGCCTCACTGTGGGGTCAGCTTATACATGTACGTACAAATCCCCATGGTGGGGCTTCTGAAAGAGTGCAAATGCCGAGGGACAAGATCAAAATTTTATTTTAATAATTAATTACCGGTATTTCAATAATTAATGGTGACAGCAATGATTGTTCACAAATAAATGGATCTTTATTGATGCTAGAAATTCTTTCATTTGTCCTCAGTATTACTTACATCCGTTCCCTCATTCGTTCTAAATATTTGTGTTTAATTTATTGTTCCCGCAAAACGTTTGACTCTGACGTGGCCCTCTGAAATTCTTGATCGAATTGGAATTTAGAAATGTTGGTAAATAAGACCTCAACATCATAACAATTTACCGTGATACATGTATTATCTTCTGTGGCACTTGAAAGGTAAGGAACTAGCCTGCGTTCAGTCTGTTCCTTGTTGCTTCGGTTCACTTGAAAAGTGTGTGGCCCAAACAATGTTTATCAACTCAGTTTTTGTATTTTTGAGGGCAATCAGGAAATTTAAAATAAAAAACTAAGCATTGTACTAGTCACCTTTGAAAATTTGAAAGATAAGGTTGTTTTGACAATGCCCCACCCCTAGGCTGACCTGTTTTGGTAAATACCCCACCCTTGGGAAGGAAAAGTTCTAAAATGCCTGACAAATGCCCGGGGTTGGGGGGTGGGGGGGGGGGGTGAGTGGGCTTGGAATTGATGGAGCCATAATCTGTTCTTCAATTTATTTATTTGATAATGCCCAATCTTGCAGCATGTGTTATAACTCAGAGTTCTTTCTACCATGTGTTTAGAAGCAGCTGGTAGAAATAATTAAATTTCTTAAGAGACACAATGTAATGCATGCGAGTTACATGTACATGTACATTGTAAATGCAGTTTTGTATAGCAGAGTGTACATGTGAGCTGATGTTATATAACTTATGTTACATGTGAGTTTGTATGATTTGGTGCATATTTATGTCATGCAAAAATGTTTAAAATATTTTAAAATCTGTTTGCTCTTCAATTCTTGGACTTCAAACTTAGTATGGAAGATTATAACCAATCTGTGGATTTCAAATGGATTTGTAGCATTTTTTGGTGCTGCGAAAAAGGCCACCCAGTGATTAGTGCAAAAATTTAAAGTTCTATTGTCCATGTCCATTGAAACATTGGGCAAACTGGATTTCTTTCTTTCTTAAAAACATGAAAACAAATAGTAAATTAAAGTAATAAACACTTGATGGATAGGACATTCTTCTTTGTGAATTGGTTATATACATGTACATGTACATGTACGGTTTCATGTACGGTTTGATCATTCACTGGTAGGAATTAAAATATTTGTAGTCTCTCCACTATTTATTGAGCCTCCTTTTATGCAGTCATGACAATGCATGACTGTAAGAGGAAAGTGTTAGAATAAACAGACTAGGCCGGTGCCTATTTTCTGAACACACAGCATGAATTACCCAGCATATTCCTGAGCCATTTGTTGCTATGCAATGTAGTAGCCAGCTCTGCATCAACTTTGAAATATGGCTGAGAATGATCCTTCCATTCTTAATAAAAAAAATACTCTTCAATTCTTGGACTTCTAACTTAGTATGGAAAATTATAACCAATCTTTGAATTTCAAATGGATTTGTAGCATTTAGGGAAAATGTCACTGTATTGCTGTCATTGCTTGCTTACTCAGATCATCTAGCTGTCTCATTTTACACAATGGATATTTCTGTCATCCTAAGATGTGTTAATTACCACAGTGACACTGCTAAATTACAAAACATCAAAAACAACTAAAATTATCCTTACACTGTTTCATATTCATGAGATGCATGGCTCTTAGAGCCCTTTCACTGGACTGTGCATTAGGGGATTCCTTCTTTCCTCCCATGTAATATCAACAGTATTAAAGCTGTGACAATGAAACTTGGATGGTATAATTGTACACAGCTTGAACTTGTGGTGTCTTGAACCCATTGCAGTATTTGATTCCCAAATGTTTTGAGTGCTTTTTTAGAGAAACATAAAATTGTGTCTAAAAAGTAAGACTAGATTCAGTAGCTGACACTCGAAACCACCATCATTAACTGAAATGCAAAGTTATATAAACACAAAACTTGCTGGAACAAAATTCCCATGTGGCAATAAGCGGTGAACACAATATCAAACAGTTCTATCCATCCATGAATGCCAAGCATTGTCTTTAAAACTTATAAATTATGCTGTTATTCTTCTTTCTGCTTTTCAAGTTAACACACATGAGGCCATGAGATCACAAGGCCTTAATTGTCAACCAATCAGATCAGTGAGACAAACGTATGCATGCATAAATTTGCATGCACTAATGGAAAAAACAAATTTATAACTTCTTCCTCGGCTAGATGTATGCCATGAGTGATAAGATTTAATATATACTTTAAGATATCGTAAAAAGGGTTGTTGTTATTCATCGTGGTGAACACACTAGTAAAGAAGTATTTTTCGTTTGTCTCACGATGTAGTCACTTCCGATGTGGATCGCGACGTTTCGACTGCATACTGCTAGTCTTCTTCAGGCGATGGGGTCGACTGGTTACGCGTCACCTTATGTTATTGCCAACCTCTACATGGAGAGCTTCGAGGAACAAGCAATAACTACATCATCCTACAAGCCTAGGATCTGGAAACGCTACGTAGACGACACCTTCACCATTTTAGATCGCGCAATCGTCGATAGCTTCTTACAGCATCTAAACGACCAGCAGCCTTCCATCCGTTTCACCATGGAGACAGAGAATGACAACAAACTCGCCTTCCTCGACACTGCAGTTTCAAGAGAACCCGACGGCCGCCTCACCACCAGCGTATACAGGAAGCCTACACACACTGATCAATACTTAGCGTATGATTCACACCACCCGCAATCAGTAAAACGCGGTATTGTCAAGTGTCTTCACGAGCGCGCCAAACGTCTCGTAACGAAACCCTCTGTTATCTCCAAGGAGAAAAAACATCTGTCATCTGTTCTTGTTTCTAATGGTTATCCTTTTTCTTTCTTGCAGAAACTTACCAAGACCAGAAAACCCAACACTAGTGCTGAGCCCACGACCGAGTTCAAATCTACTGCGGTTTTACCTTATGTCAAAGGTCTGTCCGAACAACTTCGCCGCTGCCTACAACAACAAGGCGTACGCGCTGTTTTCAAGTCGGAGACTACACTAAGATCACACCTAGTACGGCCTAAAGACGCTGTTGACCCGACTAAACAAGATGGCGTGGTGTACAGAATCCCCTGTGAATGCGGTAAAGTTTATATCGGCGAGACTGGAAGACCTATGCAAGACAGAATAAAAGAGCATGACCGAGACATCCGATTTGCCCGTACCCAGACCTCCGCCGTTTCAGGGCACGCCAACAACACCGGACACCACCCGCTTTGGAATGAAGTAAAGTTTATTGATCGTGATCCTCATTGGTACACACGCAGGGTCAAAGAGGCGATCCACATAAGACTTAACCCTAACAACATCAACAGGGACAGTGGAATAGAAATTCCAGAAGCATGGATGCCCACGATCAAGAAACACAACAATAGGAGAGCCGTACGACTACGGACCGCCGAGGGAACAATTCGCCGAAACAACGAGGATCAAAATGCGCCAGTCACAGCTGTTGAAAACCACCCAATCACAGCAGAATATCGTGCTTCATAAGGTGACGCGTAACCAGTCGACCCCATCGCCTGAAGAAGACTAGCAGTATGCAGTCGAAACGTCGCGATCCACATCGGAAGTGACTACATCGTGAGACAAACGAAAAATACTTCTTTACTACTTTAAGATAGGTCACATGATTGTGATGGTATCAAATCAGCCAAGAGTTCATACAGATCTCCATACAGTATTAACCAAATTTGACTCAAAATTAATTTAAACCAATACAAGGATGCTACATGAAGAAAGATCTAAAATTGTAACTGGTACTTTGTAATAAGAGAACCACAGTTTCAATTATGCTAGACATGTTTCATCAGCCTTGCTCTTCTGTCATTGTCAGTTATGTGTACAATTAGGAATCTAAAGATGCTCTATTTTTCTCACCCTTGTGCTCTGCAGTAAGAAACTTGCTTACTCCACTCCTTGGAAAAAAATAATTGCTTAAAAGTAAAGTGCTTAAGTATATACTCAAACAATTAGTTCTTTGTTTACCTGTAGAAAGGCAATCAAATTGCAAACTGTTTTTACAAGCCCCAGTACCTTGCTTAAAGTGAAAGAATAATTTAATGTTACCATAACAATTACAAACAGCAAGCAGGGCTGTCACTGAGATTCAAGTGCTGGGTAAATGCAATAGTAGGTGGGGATTCTAACAGCTGAGGAGTTGTTTTGGTTCTATTTTCCTAATCTATTTTCACATGGAAGTAGCTGGGGTCACACTTATAGTAGCCAGGGGAAATACCCGGCTCCTGGCCCTTAGTGACAGCCCCCCCTCGGCTGAACTAGGTACATGTATACCAGCAGTTAATCCTTTTTTTCTGTCTGAAAAAATTATCAATCAATTCAAGAATAGATGCTCACTTGCTATATTATTCAAATTGTTTCTCCCAGGAAACATCACATACTCTACATGTACTGTCATGGATTATGGACATAAAAGTCTACACCACATTGTAAACCCACTGCAAATGTGTGATCTTTCTAAGGTATGTTAATTTAAAATTGTTAATATACTAGTTTCCATGTATTAAAAATAAGAATAATTGGTTGTGGGTTTACTGTATATTACATGCATGTTTATATTATGTTTTCATCGTAAATACTGAACATTTACATGTATATTTTGGGCCTCTTCGTGCATACTGTACGACTGCTCCAGCACAGTATTAAGAATATTACTATTGTTTAGTTATACTGTACATGTACTATGCCTATTATATGGACTACACATGCTTGGAACATAACTCTTTCATTGCATAGTGACGGTAATTGCATTGCCAATTTCATTTAGCCAAAACGTCTTGATCCATGAGTTCTTAGGAAGATGGTTCTTAATGAAGAAAAGTAAGAAAACTGAATATTTATGGCCCTTGGGAAGTGGGGAGGGAGGGGGGGGGGGAAATTGCCAAAAATTTTGCTACAGCTTGGTAATACGTAACTCATGTCAGGGCCAGGGTAATGTTTAAACTAGCCACAGTGGGTATTTATGCTAATCAGATGTCCCCGGATAAATAAATGAATTAACCCTATTCGGCCTGGGGGGGGGGGGGGCACAAAGTGCCTGAGCTAAATTTGAACATTCATAACTTATTGAATATGTATTAAGACGCCATCAAACTTTGTGACTTTTCCTAAAATTTATCTGGCAACAATTTCATATGACAATTTTTTGATCACGTGACTTGATGTTTCCATGGCAACAAGATTTTGACAGCCATTTTTTTTTAAATTTGCATAAAAATTATTTATACCTTTGAATGAAGAAAAAAGAAAATGGAGGTGACACCAACTTTTATTTAGCAAAGTTAATGCAATGGCTACCGACCGTTGATGTGGTTAGTTTTCTTCCTCTGTGCACATAAACTGTATGTGCAGTAAGGATGGACATAAACAATAAGTGCAAACGTTTTCTATTTCAACAGACTGTTGAAGATGCATCCCTTGGTATATTCAGTACTGTATAAGCATAAGGTGGATTTTCTACGACTGAAACAGTAAATGGAATTTTTTACAAAGACTAAAATATTTTCAATTAATAATAATACTGTCTGTTTGTAAAAAGCATTGTAGTGTAACTATCTGACCTTCCCTTTAAATCATTAAAGGGTCAGTCTCAACCAGGGTACATTGCTTTCTGAGGTTCATTTTTGGGTGCTGCGAAAAAGGCCACCCAGTGATTATTGCAAAAATTTAAGGTTCTATTGAGGTACATGTACATTGAAACATTGGCAAACTGGATTTCTTTCTTTCTTAAAAACATGAAAACAAATAGTAAATTAAAGTAATAAACACTTGATGGATAGGACATTCTTCTTAGTGAATTGGTTATATACATATACATGTGCATGTATGGTTTGATCATCCCCAGATCATACAGAATAGAGAGTTTAAGCATCATGACAATGTTCTTACTCTTTTCTAAAGCTTTGTCATCTTCCAAGTGAATGTACACTGGTTGATATAGAGTGTTTCACATGACGTCTCGGCGGCCATATTGGTGTCCCAAACTAATCCTGTGGGGATTGAACTATTTTCTAATGCAAACACTATTCTCACCGGGGATTCCTTCAAACAATGGTGAAATTCAACATATTACGTAACTTTAAACCCCAAGAATAGAAGCGTGGGAATGGGTTACGCAACCTCGGGCACGTTGTTGACTATATAATCTTATTCTGGTGCGATCAGTCCTTTATAACCTCAAAAGTCCTTTCCATAACGCTTGGGGAGGATTAGCCAAGTACGTACAAGCCCTCAGTCCCGTATCATCGCTGCGCCGTAGTTTTTTGTTTTATTTTTCACCTTGGTACGCGTCCTAGTCATCCTCGGTAAGTGTGCCATTCGCTTCTCTCTATGTGTTATGTCAGGGATAGTACTTTTCCTTTTTTGCCCGCAAGCCTTTAAGTTTGTTACTAGCTAAGAGTTTTCGCTCGCTTTTATTGTAGCTTATTACCTTGGCCTTATTTCATGCAATATTTTGCATTAGCTCATACGTTTTCGCTGTGTTATGGAATTTTTTCACTAGCTAATATGTTTGCGGTGTTAGATGTAATTTTCTCTCGAGCGAATGTGTTTGCGCTGTTAATAAAATTCTTCACTATCGAATATTGTTTGCGCTGTGAGATGTAATTTCTCTCGAGCGAATGTGTTCGCGCTGTTGGATGGAATTTTCTCACGAGCGAATATGTTTACGTTGTTTATGGAATTTTTCTAGCGAATATGTTTCCGCTGTTAGATGGAATTTTTCTCACGAGCGAATGTGTTTACGCTGTCTATGGAATTTTCACTAGCGAATATGTTTCCACTGTTAGATAAATTTTCTCACGAGCGAATGTGTTAACGCTGTTTATGGAATTTTTCTAGCGAATATGTTTCCGCTGTTATATGGAATTTTCTCACGAGCGAATGTGTTTACGCTGTCTATGGAATTTTCACTAGCGAATATGTTTCCGCTGTTAGATGGAATTTCTCACGAGCGAATGTGTTTACGCTGTCTATGGAATTTTTCTAGCGAATATGTTTTCGCTGTTATATGGAATTTTCTCACGAGCGAATGTGTTTACGCTGTCTATGGAATTTTCACTAGCGAATATGTTTCCGCTGTTAGATGGAATTTTCTCACGAGCGAATGTGTTTACGCTGTCTATGGAATTTTTCTAGCGAATATGTTTCCGCTGTTATATGGAATTTTCTCACGAGCGAATGTGTTTACGCTGTCTATGGAATTTTCACTAGCGAATATGTTTCCGCTGTTAGATGGAATTTCTCACGAGCGAATGTGTTTACGCTGTCTATGGATTTTTTTCTAGCGAATATGTTTCCGCTGTTATATGGAATTTTCTCACGAGCGAATGTGATTACGCTGTCTATGGAATTTTTCACTAGCGAATATGTTTCCGCTGTTAGATGGAATTTCTCACGAGCGAATGTGTTTACGCTGTCTATGGAATTTTTCTAGCGAATATGTTTCCGCTGTTATATGGAATTTTCTCACGAGCGAATGTGTTTACGCTGTCTATGGAATTTTCACTAGCGAATATGTTTCCGCTGTTAGATGGAATTTCTCACGAGCGAATGTGTTTACGCTGTCTATGGAATTTTTCTAGCGAATATGTTTCCGCTGTTATATGGAATTTTCTCACGAGCGAATGTGTTTACGCCATTTTTACTAGCGAATATGTTTTGCGCTGTTGGATGGAACTTTCACGAGCGAATTTTGTTTACGCTGTTAGACGTAGCTTCCACGAGCGAATGTTTTTATGCTGTTAGATGGAATTTTCACGAGCGAATACGTTTGTGCTGCTAGATGGAACTTTCACGAGTTAATATGTTTTCGCTGTCAAATGGAATTTTCGCGGGCGAATATGTTTACGCCGTTTAATGGAATTTTCGCGAGCGGATATGCCGGTTCGCGCTGTTAGATAGTACTTTTCATGAGCTTATATGTTACGCTGTTTAACGGAATTTTCACTAGCGAATATGTTTGCGCTGTTATTTGGTGCTTTTCATGAGCGCGTATGTTTGCGCTGTTTTAGCAAAAATGTTTACAAGCGTATGTATTTTCCGCTGTTTGTATGGAGTTTTTCACGAGCGTATTGTGATCGCTTAGCTTTGCTTTATGGAATTCCAGCGAGCGTATGTGTTAACGCAGCTAGTATGTTTACGCTGTTAAAGGGACTTTTTTATTATAATAACAGATTTGTTTGCGCTGGTCATGGAATTTGTCACTAGCACATATGTTTGCGCTCATGGAATGGACCCTTCCATTACATAATTTGGCAAGGAATATTTTTATTTGCGCGGCCTTTGGGAATTTCCACGTGTGCTCGGTTTTAGCTATCAATTGGAGTTTCCACAAGCGTATGTGTTTTGCGCTGCTATATGGAATCTCCCACCAGCAACGCGTTTTGTCCTTTTTTATACGTGTTAGAGGTATGACTGTACTTTTGTAGGTTACCAATCCTCTGTTTACGGAATTTGCTGGCAACAGTTGATTAATTGCAGCAGGCAAAATTTTTTATGCATTTGATCGGTGTTTTTCATTATACTTTAACCTAGGCTCAGCCCCAGCAACCGGCTTGTTTCTTTCTCTTCTCGTTCTCTCAGCTATGCAGCGCGTCTTTTGTGCCGCGTAATTTGGGTCTTTAGCGAGGTTTTCGCGCCAAATGTATTATGTTAAGAGCGAATTAAATCCTCGCAGGGAAAAGCCTTCATTTATCTTAAGGAGAGCACTTCCAGGCCGACCTTAGTGGACATCAATTCTAGTCTGTTTTTCTAGCTTTATTATCTTTTAGGGTTCGTCTTATAGTTTGTATTCTGGCTGTTACCGTGGGTGACCTCCTTTGCGAAGCTTCCTCGAAGGGATTGTCTAATATCTTTCATTGCTCTGTCCCTGGACGGGGTATTTCGGGGTCGCTTCGCTTTGGGGTTATACCTATCCCTTAGCGGTGTTTCTCTTCCTCAGCGCTCGGAATTACGCTGTGCGCCTCCGTTTGGTCTGCTTGCTGGTATTCTGTAGGGTTAACCCCAAGGCGCAGCGGCCCCGGTGCCCCCATTACGTTAGGTTTCCTAGTTATCGGTTACGGGCTTGGTTACACGGTACTTTTTAGAAGCCCAAACCTTTTTATTGTTTTTTGTTTCTGTTTTTGGAGGTAGACATTCACAGACTTACGATGTCTAGGGATGGAAAAAGATTCTACAACGTTATCATAGAGCTGTTGCCTTTTCCGGGTTGCTTTACAATCAGTTTGCCACCCTTTAGGTATTTTTGCTACGGTTGGTTTTCAGCAATTCGTTACTGTCGCTCTCTACTTCCTTGTGCCCCTGTAGTGGTGGTAGCCGTTAGTGCTCATATTTGGCATACAACGTGGTGACTATTTTTCTGTCCTGTTTCTTATTATAGGCTCCCTCTCATAGATCAGTACTACCACTAGTATAGACTTTTCTCAAGTCCGTTTTGTTTAAGTTCGCGGCAAGTCTACCACAAGGAGGGAGGATTTTCTGAGTTATGGGAGGAGGACACATGATCTCCATTATCTTCTTCCTCATGCTTATCCTATTTCTGAGTTTTGGGAGGAAAGTTCACATTTAGGTGCTTCCACTCGGGTTTTTCCCTGGCACACTCTGCTTCCTGTGAGTTGCCAGGGAGCTTTAGCCGAAGGGCTGACCTTTCCCATATCTTATCACATCCTGAGGCATTGTTGGTAGGTAGCCCCTGTGAGAATATATCACTATTCTCACCGGGGATTCCTTCAAACAATGGTGAAATTCAACATATTACGTAACTTTAAACCCCAAGAATAGAAGCGTGGGAATGGGTTACGCAACCTCGGGCACGTTGTTGACGCTCCAGGGAGCTACCTACTCGCTACCGCCTCGGGCTGACCTTTCCCATATCTTATCACATCCTGAGGCATTGTTGGTAGGTAGCCCCGGTGAGAATATATCACTATGTTTTGTTCAATAAATTAGCATAGCTGCAAACCACGTGAGTGAAATGCTATAGGGAAAATAAGGAAAGTGACAATAGTTTTATAATAATGACCAGTACATTTTGTCAAATCAATTACTGTGTCAAAAAGTCTTTTTAATGGATTATCATTGAAATTTAAATAAATATGTATTTTTTTCAAATACTGCTGATTATAAATAAATGTATATGGTTTTATTTTGTAACATGCATGTAGCATTTGACATTGCAAATATGCACCAAAACAAGTGCAAATATGACACGTTATTACACTCTTCTGACCGTGCACTAGGAAAAACAGCTACAAAAACTTAGCCTTCAGGAGAATATTTCTGTTGCATAATAAACATTTATTCAGTAAAAAGTTGTGTAATACAGCTGGGCATTTTTACTAGTCAGTAAATACTCAGCCGTATTACAAAACTTTACGCTGAATAACCTCTATTTACTATTAAGGGTAAGCACACATTACAGAATTGCGCCCATTGAAACACGTCGATCGAAGATGCAAATTTTGCTGTCAATCAAATGTTCCCCTATTATTTCTAGCGAAAATAGATTCAACAAGTCTATTATTCAGCAGACAACAGAAGAACAATAGGTCTCTCGCAAGGATAATTCAGTCAAGTTTATTGACGCACGTTGCGTGACTGCATCACAAAAGCGATTCGCACTACATTGCTGCCCCCTCAAACTCTAAATATTTAGTACGAACCCGCCCAACACCACAATCAGCACCTTTGAAAAGCAGGCCATGTGGTGTACACATGTTTATTTGCAGGATTTACTTGAATGGCGCAGATTTTTCTTCAACGTTGTTTAAGTTCTTTTCTGGACTATAGTCTATGGAATATGTTAAATTAATTATAATATATTATTTCCGGTTTCACTTGTAAAATAATAATAATAATAATAATAATAATTAATTCATTTGACATCCGTAGTATACGGTAAACTTGTTATACCCTTCTACCTCAGACAGAAAGTTCTCTGGTGTTGCTATAATGAATTCACCAGAATCCGTCGTATACGTTAAACTTGTTATACCCTTCTACCTCAGACAGAAAGTTCTCTGGTGTTGCTATAATGAATTCACCTGAATCCGTAGTATACGTTAAACTTCTTTTATCCTTCTACCTTAGACAGAAAGTTCTCTGGTGTTGCTATGTAATGTATTCACTTGAATCCGCAGTATACGCCTAACTCCTTATACACGCTAGGAATAGATAGAAAGTTGCTCAAAAATTCCTCCTTCTTCAAACAATGAGATGTTAAACTTTTTATTTCAGCGCCAAGTGTATAAAGGGTATAACGTGCACTGCGTATTTCTTAAGAATAATATTCCCTTCCCGTGAACAATACGGACCGTATTATGTTTGTTCCCTTTGGACGCATGGTTTAAAAGCAAAAACATAACGTGAATTGATCTTTAGCTTTTTTTGCTACTTACACTTTGAGTTATAAAAAGGCACATCAGTGGACGACATTATTCACAGACATTTTCGGCAAAGCGACGCATTTCACATCGCAAACGATCGCAAAAGAAAGGGGAACAACGATTTTGGGAAACGATCTCTCTCTCTCTCTCTCTCTCTCTCTCTCTCTCTCTCTCTCTCTCTCTCTCTCTCTCTCTCTCTCTCTCTCTCTCTCTCTCTCTCTCTCTCTCTCTCTCTCTCTCTCAAACGTTTCAGTGAATGTTTTGAAAACAAATGTATAGAAAAGTGAGCCAACTGAATTTTCTAAATTCTAAACAAACACCCGCAAAGCTACATTAACCTGCGATCAGGTTTACATTACAAATTTACGTGACCAACAAAAATTAAATAAGAGTAAAACTATAATTATGTCTGATCTCAGGTTATTTGCAGATAACTCCTCAGCTATGACACCATTATTATTTTACTAAACTTCTCAACCGCATGCGTACAAATTACACGTTTTATCAAATATTTACTTACAGTGTTATCCAAATAAATATTTCTTGTAGCTTTTATCCACTGGTTACCATGGTCTCCTGATGCTTTGAAAACTACCGCATTTCCACTGAAGACAGTGAGGGATCCCATACCGGTGCCATACATATGATACCAAAACTGGAGACAAGCCAGTGATCCATTTCCAGCTATTGGTATTTCAAGTCTGGCTTTATTACCATTCCAATTCGCACCAGAGTCAATGTACATGTAGTAACCTATTTAGCATGAGAAAGAAAAAAACATGAAATTTTGAAGAAAAAAGAAAATGAAAACAAACCAGTCTTGGTGTTATTTCTGTACATTGTCTAAATAGAAAATGTTACTTAATTATAATACCCCGCTCACACCAAAGCTTGAACATATATATTAAATGTTGTTTAGATAACGTTTAAAGCAGGATTTACTAAAACGAACTTTTCCTGACTTCAATTACCATTCCAGGTCGTCTGAATCGTAAAAAACATTTAGGATTATAGACTGAGGCTAAACACGTTGCCAAACTCTGAACATCATTGAAACAATTTTAGGCGTTGGTTTGAACACGGCTTTATTAGTATGGTACAGTGTTTACTAAATCATTTGGGGTAACATTTTATATTTCTGCCCTTGTGCCTAGGAGAATGGCTAAAATACAACTACTGTATTGTCAAGTTGTAAATTTTGTCCATTTTTCCTAATCAAGTTAAACCAGCTAGCGGCTTTATATAGTTGTTGATTTTTTTATATCTCATTCTGTAAGTTTTTGGTCAGTTTTAATATTTAAATAATAACAGTAAGACCGAACGGCGTAATCATTGTAAAATAGAGAATAATAATTTGTCGTTAAAGCGCGCTAGACATGGAAAAAGACATAGACATACAGTGGAGCCTCCCTACAACTGCCAACTCTTTTTAACGGCCATGTTGTTTTCCTCCCGACCGACGATCCGTACATTTCCTTTTATTTAAACCTCCCTCCAGCGGCTACCACATGACAACAGCAACGGCCAGAAAAACGAGCAAACAACTAATGAAGAACTGTGCATACGCAAAAGATGTTTTTTTTTTACTGAGTACAAGGTCAAGTGATACTCAATAAATATTTTGTGTCGACTCCTGAACAAGTGTTGAAATAAAATTTTGTGCAATTGATCGAAATCACTAGTCATGAAATAGCTCTTCTTCTTTTGGACGGATGTGGACGTAACAAGACAAGCGTTACATAATTATGAATCAGACATACTTTCTCCTTTCGAAATCGAGTTACGTGTAGAATAAACCTCGCATCTTTAGGTCTGCCAAAAAAAAAAGCCAGACTTATATAGCGCACATATCACATGTCTCATGGCGCTTTACATACACCTATGAGAATGAGATTGGACGTCAACTTATGAAGGAGCCTCAGACAACCGCTATCGGTCCATTGTTGATCTCATCTCTCCCACCCCACCCATGATCATTGTATGACACTGAGGGTGGTCACAGCCAGGGTTTTGTTACGCCCTCAGTGGTTCTTTTACGTCCCCAACGGAGACGGAACCGCCATTTCTACGTGGTCATCCGAGCCACGTGAAGGTCTAACCATTTGCAGATGTCATAGTAAAGGCAGCACCTTTGCCAACATGTCTTTAACCATCTTTCTATCTTTTCACTTGAAGGAAGTTACAAAACTGCATGATAGTAACGAACCAGACGTTCTTAGCAACCAAAAACGGACCTCAGGAACCCGCAGATTCCACGATCTCTGCGTGAAGTCCAGTATAGGTTTTGAAATCAAAATGTCAGAGGGAAGACATGTAGACTTGACCACAAGTCGAGCTTAAGAATTTTTTTTCGGAAGAGATCGAAGGAAACTCGACTTGTTTCCCTTGCCGGAAACCGCATTAAGTGATGTCATTTTGGCGCGAATATTTAAGGACGTTCGCGCCCATTGCTACTGCGCATTTTTTTGCGCATGTCACACAAACGTACTGTTAATGAAATATCAAAAAGAACGTACCCAACGCGACCCAACGCGAACTTTTTTCAACTTTATAGAATGGAACGTAAAGAGCGTGTAGTATTATGGGATAGCTGTGGATCCAGGTCTTCTCGGAAATGTCACGCAATGACGTGACAGTGCGAATAGAACTTCGCAGCGATTTTACTCTCTTGGATGCCCGGTGACCCCTATTTTTCTTTCCGTAGATCACTTCCTTTCCTAATTTTCTCCATTTTAACAAAAAACAGAAAAAATCTGTACGTGAGAGTTACAAATACTTCGCCTTTTCTGCTCTCGTGCGACCAAAGTTTTCTTCGAATGTGGACGGGCAAGACTAATATGTTTTCTTTTTCAAGGCCTATTCTACCTCAAGGAACGACATCAGATGCAAAAGTTTACGTAATAGACTTAGTTTTGCTGAATTGAGTACGTTTACCTGATCTAAATTTCACTAAAGTAGCTTATTTTATTGCTAATAGTTGTGAGCTAAGATCGTCTTTAAATAACGAAAGCTTCTTAAAACGCATTGTCTTCTCGAAAACGAGCACGGTGACCCCCCATTTTTTTGGTCATTTTGGCAATAGTTGATCTTCACCTTACTGCATGGCAAGTTTTAAAAGAAATCTGTACGTGGGAACATTTTGGGCGCGAACGTCCTTAAGCGACTCGTTTTTCTCAAATTAAGGGGGGAGATCTCAATTTTTTTACATAAGCTCACGCTGTTGGTTCTTATTGAAAAAGTATTTTTCTCAGCCTGAAAATCTAATTACAGTGGGACTTTTATGCTGTTCCTACGGCAAAATAGCAGGCCTTTTTCACCGAAATGTTGGGGTATTATATTTTGACCAAAGAAATCGAAGTTATAAAAAAGGTTGTGTTGTTTATGTGTTGTGTTGTTTATGTTAATTAGTTGCCAACTTCTTTTGGCTGCAGGGCTGTAAAACAGTAATAAAGTAAATAATTTGCATAAGCAAAATATTTCCGAAATGCACTTACATATTATTTTAAAGAAGTCATCCGTTAAAAAAAAAATGAATGTCCTTTACTTTGTTATCTAAACATCTGAAGTTTCCTTTGTAATTGAAGCATGAGCAACGTCAAGCTGTTAAAAGTTTTATATTTCAACTCAAAATAAATAGAATAACGACAAAAGAGCGAACATTAACCCATTTGCCCATTGAGGTAGTTATATTTAAGCCGTCATGTGTTCGTTCCTGTTTTTGTTTTCTGAATAAGTGAATCAATCTCGTCTCCAGGGCCTTCTCCACGTTTAAAATGGCAGACAGGGAGCAGAAGCCCCTTGTCATGTGACACACGATGAAATTGCGTTTTCGGGAGTTATTTCTAGCGACTGGTAGCCGTGTTTATTTTGTAGCAATGTGAAATTCTTGTTAGAACGAAATTAGGACATTTCATCATAATTTAGGCGACAAAATACGCCAGGATTTGTGGGGTATTTTGGCAGTTTTATCCCCGTGCCGCCTCTTTGCAAGTGGAGAAGGGCCCGGAGACGAGGTTGTAAGTGAATATGAAAATATAGACATAAATATATATATGTGTACCTTATCTACACGTAGATGATCAAATTATAAGGGATACATTCAAAATAAGTAGAATGAAGATAAAAAAACAGAACCTTAACTTATTCGTCTACTGAGGTAGGTTAAGTCATTGTTTGTTTGTTTGTTTTTGTTGTTGTTTTCGGAACAAGAGAATGCGAAAATAAACATGATTCAATGCAGTCGTAGAAAAATTGAGACTTAGTACAATCGAACCTCTACTACTCTACCATAACAGCCACCTCTCTACAACGGCCACATTTTCAATTCCCAACTTCTGATTTATTCACTTTTAGGCCAAAGCTACAATCTTGGTCAGAAGATTTCGGACAATTAACCTTATTCCCCACAAATTGTCTTTGTCGTTACCTCCCCCTCCCCCTCCCCCTCCCCCTCCCCACCCACAATACAATGTTGAGTTTTTTTGCATGTAACCAAGCCACAATGTCTCAACTTTGTATGGAGGGGGGAGGGGGAGGGAGGACCGGGAAATGGAACGATAGTTTCTCTCTTCGAAAAAAATTGTCACTGCGTAATATTATCTTAACCCTCGGACGTACAAGGGGGGAGGGGGGGGGGTGGTTGCCACCTCCCCCCCCTAAGGTTTTTCTCCGATATTTTCAAGACCATTTAAGATTAGCACATGCCGTTTTCAGTAGCTGTTCATTTATCCTTGAGAGAAATTTTGGTAAAGTTTGGCGACAAACGGTTGCTATGGTAACGAGATATGACGCCATAAGTAACATGTGGTCAACCTAGTACAAGATTTAGCCAGAGATAAGAAAGGGGGAAACAATATTACTCACTTTAAATGTTTAGAGGAAGTTGAAAAATGTAAAGAAAATATGGATTTGACAGATATTTGGCGCGATCTTCATCCAGACACGCTGCGTTTCACGTGGAGAAGAAATCCAGAAATTCACTGCCGGCTAGATTTTTTCTTACTCAGTTCCAGCCTAGCTACTGATGCACTAGAGGCCGACATTTTACCGGGATTTAGAACTGATCACTCTTTAATCACTCTTTGCATCGGTACTAAAGCAAACCCCAGAGGACCAGGTTTCTGGAAACTGAATACCCATTTTCTTACTGATCATGATTATATTAACGTCATTAAAAAAACAATAAGTGATGTGTCCAACGATTACAAAGAAGGTGAAACAGTAGACCCTATTCTTTTATGGGATGTGATGAAGATCCATATTAGAGCAAGTTCAATCAAATATGCAAAAAATATAAGGCGAAACAAAGACAAAGCCAGGCGACTTTGGAGTCAGAGATCTCTTTGCTTGAAGAGAAACTTGATGGTAATAATTTATCGGACGATAAGATGAATCAAGTGCGTACAGAGCTGTTGGCTAAAAAACAAAATTTAGAGCAATGGATAAATTACAAAACACAAGGGTCCATTATCAGGTCTAAAACACGTTGGTACAACGAAGGCGAAAAAAACACCAAGTATTTTTTCGGCTTAGAAAAAAGACACTTCAACAGTAAGACAATAAAAACTTTAAAAATCGACGACAACAAAACGATCAATACAGACGCTGAAATCTTAAACGAAGCGAAACGTTTTTATCAGAAACTTTACACGTCAAACAATGACACCACTCAAGAATTTCCATACGAAAACCTTTTCTTCCAAGATAATAACGATTGCGAAATAAATGACAATGAAAAATTACAATGCGAAGGCGAAGATTCATTGGCGAAAATATTAGACTACTTAATAGTATCATCAGCTATACAGATATCGAGTAAATTCCAGGGCTACTTATCTTCATTACTCGTGGCGAAGCCAACGAGTTGTAAATCCAGCGTTGACTTTTCTTGTTTTTTTTCGTGTCACATTAGCGCATGCAAATTTATGCACGCATATTTAAGTCTATATCGACGACTATATGGCTTTCGGCCATGAAATACATACCGTAAAATCTCTCCGTGTGTTGACCCGAGAAGCAAGATAAAGAACTACTGCGTACAACTGCACACTTTCAAGACAATTCAAGGCGTTCGTGGATGGATAGGACCGTTTGATATTGTGTTCGCCGCTTATTCCTGTGGGATTTTTGCTCTGGCAAGTTCTGTGTTTTATATATTAAACTTGCCATTTGCTTAGCGATCGAGCTCCGGGTCGAGCTTAAGTGTCAGCTACTGAATCTAGTGAATGCAGTGTAGTCTTACTTTTAAACCCGTGTATACGTGAAAGCATGATGAACAGGTTATCGGCAAGGGTGTTTAAATAAAATTCACTCACTCACTCACTCACTCACTCGCTCCTTCCATCAGCTGTAAACTTAGCGAGCAAATGCTTTGTTACGAACACGTTTCGTAACAGGAATTCAACGTGAATCCAACGATAACAATAATTAATTCGATGTAAACGAATATAGACAACAATAAGCTTACAGATGTTTCGCATTTGGAGTTTTTAGTGCAACATTGAAATCGATCTAAAAGGATTTTGCAACCTAAACACGCGTTCTGATGCGTATCTAGCTTAAAATAATAAAATTTAGTTTGTAGGTAGTATGTGCTCTTGGACAGCGCAGTGATTGAGTTTGTTCCTTAGTCACGGACGGCCCGAGTTCGAATCTCCATAAAGACCTTTTTTTTTTTTCCTTTTTTTTCTTTTTTCGAACTGGACATTATGACAGTGATGTACTTTTTTTTTTCGTTCGTCAAAAATCCCTACGTTTAATTTAAAAAATATATATATCGAACCGTGTCAGTGTGAAAACGTAAGCTTACGGCAATATTGCGTTACGCGTAGCATTTCTTCTTCTCGGGTTGGCTCTTAGGAGCCTTTGATTAGACATAATTTTAAGCTTATGTTTCTCTGTAAAAGCACTCAAATCACTTGGGAATCAATGCTGCAATGAGTTAAAGGCGCCACGAGTTCAAGCTGTGTACAGCTTCTTGTTGACTTTGAAAAAGCCTTCGATACCCTTGAATGGTCTTTCATAGAAAAAACTCTATAATACTATAACTTTGGGAACTCCCTTATTTCTTGGATAAAACTCTTTTATACTGATATTAGTATGCTGATGACACTACATTAATCCTCAATGATACTATATCTTCTATAGAAAGATCCTTTTTCCTGTTAGATAGTTTTGCTGAATTATCAGGCTTATAAGTTAATTATGAGAAAACCGAGGCTCTTTGGATAGGATCTTTTAAAAACAGGACAGATAAAGTTGCTATACAACAAAATATAAAATGGGCTTTTCGGAAGCTTAAAGCACTTGGAGTATGGTTTTCAACATGTGGGGAGAAAGCTATTTCACTAAATTATAAGGAAAAGAAAGAAAAAAAATCGCTAAAATCCTAAGTTGCTGGCAGCTCAGAAGATTAACCTTGTTAGGAAAAATAACAGTCATCAAAGGTTTAGCCGCCGCTCAACTTGTATATATTATGTCACCTCTACCTTCCTCGCAATCCTACTTGAAAGATATAAATCAAACTTTTTTACTATTTTCTTTGGGATAAAAAAGGGGATAAAATTAAAAGAAGCGAAATGATAAATTATTACGAAAATGGTGGATTTAAGATGCTTGAAATCCAAACTTTCAACTGCGCTTTAAAAGCTAAGTGGGTACAGAAATACCTTGACGACAACAATCATGGTAAATGGAAACTGTTTTTTGATTACTTTCTAGGACGTCATGAGGGTAAATTACTTCTCAGGTATATTAAGGACTGGCTCTTCCCCTGTTTTATCAAAAGAGTAAGGAGGGTGGTCTATCTTCAAAAGGAAATGTGTCATAAGTATGAGACTTGGCAACGGCATTTGACTTGTTAAGACAGTCCTTTTTGACGTTGATGTTTCCATGGCAACCTACCACGTGACCAATTGAGCTTTTACTTCCGGTTTGTTCCTTCAGTGCTCTTGCAGACAAGGAAAAAAATGTGTTTTTGAGAGTTTTAAGTGACATTATTTCTTCCCTTTTAAGGTACTTTCCTAATGTAACTGGAAACGTGGTCCTCCTACACGGCATGACTGTTTTCTGGTTATTTCGTGACAACAAAATCGTGACATTTCAATCGTCACGTGACCTGGACACGCCTTCCAGTTTGTTTCGTGTGTGACTTTGCGAACTTAAAAATATCCAAACGATATTTTGTCAGTCAGAGTGGTTTAAGTTCTCCTGCACTTAGCCTAAAGAAAAACATGGAAATTTGATACCTTAATCAGTTGCGTGACTCTTTTCGTGACAACTTCTTATCAAAGTTAATCTTTGTATCACGTTTAAGCCTTTGGCCGAGTTTCATATCAATATGTTCCATACTTTATGAGATACACCACCCCCCTTAGTTTTTGGATGTACCGTAACTGACCCAGGCCTTAATATACCTGAGTTCTGACTGGTAATATTAAGCAAGCCGATGTAGCTACTTTGACCATTCAGGATACCTTCACAAATGAAATAGTCGAAATCTTGTCAAGATTAAGGTTACAGTGTACCTTCAGATCGAAAATTTATTTAAAAAAGTTTTTTGGCGTTAAAATAAAGTTTACAGAATGAACTTTCATCCAAAAAAAAAGTATCGAAAAATAGTGAAAATTGACGGAGAAATGACGGTATAACTTTTGTGGGCGGTGTTTGTTTATTAAGCGATATGTTTTTTTAAGCGCCGTTTTCTCAAAGTTAATTTTTCGCTTGTTGAGCTACAACTCAAAGGAAATTTGTTCGATTTTCCTTAAATTTAGACAGAAGCTAGGCTAACATATAATCAACAAAAACTTGTCGGCGAATTTCTTAATTCCGAAAACTTTTTCGTCAAGAGGCATTTCCGTGCGATCATTCCAATTTTTTTTCTCCCCTTTTCGAAAATATTCTGTAACTTTTCACTGCAATTGAATATGGAAAATCGCCGACACATTTTTTTAGCGCTTCGTGTCCGGAAACCCGAGAACAAATCAAATTAGCAAAATATAATAATCGCTTTGAGTTATAGCGTTTTAAAGCTGATTCGAACGTTCGAATTTAGACGTCGTAAAAAATTCGACAATTCATTTTTATTACCAAATGGTTTCCATATTTAGATAGCCAGCTCTATAAGCTTTAATTTGATATCTGGGTTTAGGTATATAAGTGTAATCTTAAGACGCTAGAGCTGTTATACTGGAGACACCCCCGAAGGTACACTGTAACCTTAAATTATGAAGAAAGTCCAAAACATTTCGAAAAGATCCCCATTTGGTACAACTCCCTTATAAGGATCGCAAACAAACCAATTTTTTTTATAGAAATCGGTCTTGTGCAGGAGTTAATAATGTCAAAGACATATTAGATCAAGAATCAAATTTTCTAAAATTTAATGAGTTCAAGACTTTATACAAAATCAACGCGCCCTTTTTAACCTATCACGGTGTTGTCTCCTCAATAAAATGTTTGAAAAAAGTTTTCCCGACTCAAGGTAGTGCAAACTCCAACAATCAACCCAACCGTGGTCAAAAGTTATTATCAGCCTCGAACCTTTGCAGCGAAGCTTACAAATGCCTTATTAAAAACATTTCTTCTACACCCAAAAAGAGTCAACATAAATGGATAATTGACTGTAATATCGTTGAAAATTCAATTAATTGGAATCTGACTTATCTTTTGCCCTTCCGTTGCACAAGAGAAAGTAGGTTACAAGTTTTTCAGTTCAAGCTCCTTCATAGACGAATTGCAACAAATAGGTACCTTAATAAAATAGGTGTGTCATTAACTGATACCTGTACTTTCTGTCAACAAAATTCAGAGTCTCTATTGCACCTTTTTTGGAACTGTGAACATGTTCAAACTTTTTGGAAGAACTTTCAATCTTGGCTGGTTCAACATCTAGTGAAACCACAAAATGTGCTTTTGACCTTACCTATTTGCCTGGGGTTAGTTGACAACAGCGAAGACCCACTTGCACACCACGCACTGTTAATTGCAAGGTATCATACCTACTCGTCCAAAATAAAGGAAACTCTACCGAATATAAATATGTTCTCGAAAATGTTCCTAAAATGTCTAGAAATAGAAAGACTTTTCGCATACAAAACAAACACAATTAGAGCTTTCAAATCAAAATGGGTTTGTTTCATTTCAATACCTGTCGTTAATTCAGTAGAACGGTCCTTCCCCTCCCTCCTCCTCGTCTATTTATTTCATTTCTGTCTTCCCTTCCCTTTCTATTTTCTTTTTCCATGTTTTCTTCTTTCCAAAGAAATGTAATGTATTGTATTGTAATTAAGGTAACGTAATCTAAGGTAAAGATAGTAAATTCTTGTTTTATGTAAGTAAGGTAATAAGTAAAATTGTATTGTAATTAAGGTAACATCCTCTAATGTAAAGAAAAGTAAGAAAATTCTTGTGTAATGTAAGTAAGCTAATAAGTAAGACATACATTGTAATATAATTTATTGTATATTTTACGATGGAAAGAAAATAAAAAACTTTTTTGGAAAAAAAAAACATGTGGTCAACCCATTTTTGAAGAAAAAAGCGTGTTTTTCACCTTTTTTCAGAGAAAAAACATATGAAATGCTACTAAAAGTATCAAAATGTTTGATTGTATGTTATTTTGCAACTCTAGCAGACAATATTTGCAATTTCCGCATTTTTCTGATAAATTTGAATTTTTAGTAAAATCCAAGATGGCGGGTACCTTGGCGGCCATTTTGGATGACGTCACGGACCCCAGCAGCGCCCCAACCCATAATATTTACCTTATCTTGTAGAGCACATCGCGGGCTATCTATTAGATGTAAAATATTCCCGAAATATTGCAACATCGCAAAAACCCAAGGGGGGGGTGCAACAACCCCCCCCCCTTGTGCCACGGTTGGGGTATACGTTTGCGTGTACGTCCGAGGGTTAAGTGTCCCAAGCTATTTTGTCCACGGTTGTAGGATCCAGGCTAAAAGCTGGGAGAGAAAAATTGTTACGCAATAGGAAATCATAATCATAAACTATACGATTGTTTTAGCTTTTCGAATTTTTGGAAATGCTTATCCAAATACCCTAAAATTCAACCTTTAATTTGTGTATTTAACGGAAAGTCAAGCATCGCTTTCACAAGCCAGAGGTCTCAGTTCATTGTCCTCAGCATTCACTAGTCATATCAGTTCTCAAAAGTCAACACTGTTTTACTTGATCCCATTATACCTGGGTGGAAGGGTTACGGTTAAAGACCTTCCTCGTCAAAATTTCGCTGTTTCCACAAGCGCCCAAAATCCAAGGTATTGATGCCGCACCCGAGTAGCTAGTAGCAAGTCAAAAATGGACTCGGAAAAGTTATTCGTATGACAGATGTATTATGTTATTGGATGTCATCAACAAGACAGAGAATACACAGTAGAAATCCTCTGCTTCTTGTGCGTTTGCAGGCATTATAATAGTATTTTCGTTCATCAAAATTCTCGCAAGCTCTCTTAAGGCGGGATTTTACCTGAATGCCATTTTTCCGCCATTGAACATGGCTTTAATAGAAATATCTCGTTCATTTCAAGCAATCCAAATGTTGTGGGATGTTTTTTTAAATTGCTGATTTTGGGGTATTTTTGGATGTTTTGTAAATTTTTGGTGATTTTTGGGAGGAAATAGTTTTTCTCAAAGGATTTGTAAAATTTAGAGAAATAAGAAATATTGAAGATTTTGTGAAGTTTTAAAATTAGAATTTTTAGTTAATAATTAATAGACGGACACCAAGTTAGTCGACTACCAACCTGGAGTGCTCTTGTGTGGGTATCAACTGTCTGTTGGTATTCCAAAAATCATTTTCTTTCTTCTATCCCTTCTTTAAACCTATTAAAATTTCATTCAAATTCAGGTAAAACCCCTTCTTAAAATGTCCGAGATATCACCTTCTGGCTCCTCGCAACAAACGTCCATAGCAACTTCTAGTTTTTAATTAGCTTCTAGAGGAACTTCATTGAGATATGACTGCTTGTCATCAGCCACTCTTAAAAGAGACATGAAACGATATTTCAACACTCCATGTAAATGTAATCGTCATCATTAAGCAGACCTTGATCTCTGAAATATATCTTTAACTCTCGGACGTACACACAAACTTACACCCCCACCGTGGTACCCCCCCCCCCCCCCCCTGATTTTTGCGATGTTGCAATATTTCGGAAATATCTGTAGACGGCATGCGCTAATCATAAATGGTCATGAAAAAGTCGGAGAGAAACCTTAAGGGGGGTGGGGGTTGGCATCTCCCCCCCCCCTTTCTACATCCAAGGGTTAAAGTAGGAAATTCACCACCCACTCCCGGTTTTTCTGGGAAATGCCCATCATGCCTCTTTTTTGTGGGTTTGAGAGGGATCTTCCATAAAATTGTCCTCATGAAAAGCTTCGGTTGAATTGCGCCTAAAGAACCGCTGCATTGCAACGATGTTGAAATTTTCTGACCAGCATCACCACGACATATTCGAGGAGCACCCCCGATATGCACCACACAGTCGAGAAAATATTAACCAGCAGGGTTTTTGTTTGATGAGCCCACTTCAAACCATAAACTTTGACGACTTTACCCATCGATCGCGCCGTGAATGCAAAAACAGAATGGTTTTAATTAGTCATATCCTTGAATGTGCCAAATGTAGTTTGGTCCTTAGGACTGATATTTTTTCTTCTTTAACCTGTGTTTTGAATGACGTTCGACACCGAACTCAATTTTGACAGCGCCGACCAACTCAGCAGGATCCCTGTAGTTTTGCCGTCTTCTAAGGCCTTCCCTTCGCAGTATTCTTTTTAATTGCGTCAAGCTAATACTTATACTATGCAAACTCAATTTGCATTGGTAATTAATACCCTGGGGATTATGTTAATGAGACTATAAAATAAGTTACTTGTGCCCCACCCCATCACTCTACTCGAGGCCGCGAAAGTGAATAGTTTGGCGTTTCTGTTATCATCCCCGACTTACTCGATGGCCGACGTGGAACAAGTTCCTCGCGTTGTGGTAGATGAAACAATAGCAGCGCTAATAAGCTCTCCAGCCGACGCGGCAGTTCACAGCGGCTGAAGTTTGACCCGCTGTACAGGCGAATAAGATACCGTTTATCAGGTTTGGAACGTTACACGTGTTTTGCTCTTCGCGTCCCTGGTTTGTTGTTTAATTCTTGCACTGATAATTGCCTGTGAGGTCTGTCGGCGTGACGAAGTTTTTTCTCCCTTAATGCTTGGGAATCTTCTCTGCGTGATAAAATGTTTGTATTGATGTATACCTGTGAGGCTCGCCGGCGTGGCGAATTTGCCTGTGTGGCTTGCCTGTGTGGCGGCATTGAAGTAATATTGCCTGTGTGGCTTGCCAGTGCGGCGAATTTGTACTGATAATTGCCTGTGAGGTCTGCCTGGGTGGCGAACGTTTTGCTCTGTTATTGCCTGGGAGGCTTCTCCGCGTTATTAAATCTTTTGTATTGATGTATGCCTGTGAGGCTGGCCGGCGTGGCGAATTTGTTTTGGATAATTTATGCCTGTGAGGCTTGCCTGTGTGGCGGGATTGAATTGATATTGCCTGGGTGGCTTGCCTGCGCGGTGAATTTGTACTGATAACTGCATGTGAGGTCTGCCTGCGTGGCGAATTTTTTGCTCTGTTATCGCATGGGAGGCTTTTCTGTGTGATTTATTCCATTGTTGTGTGCCCGTGAGGCTAACCGGCGTGGCAAATTTATTTGGAGCAACCGAAGTTGTGAGGAGAGATAAGAACACTGAATGTAACAGGATGGCTGGATGAATAATGTACTCTTCAGATTCTTCAGGTTATATTAGCGGAGCACTTGCCAGGCCGAAGGCCTTGCTGCGCAGCCCCATACTCATAGTAGAACCTATGCCGTCATTTTACATGGTCATTGCTAGCGGAATGTTTCGCGGGCGCGTCCGCCCGCCCGCCGTGTTGGAACAACATCCGGGATCTTGAAAGCAAGGCTTTGTTTTTCGCGCGGCCACACAGCCGTGAGCTCGGTAAACACTTTATTTGTTTTGTTGTGTCTAGCGGAGAATTAAAGTCGTTATTTTCCTGCATTTTTTCGCGGTTTGCTACTCAAGACAGGGATACTAATTAAGGTATACTCAGAAGCCGCTTTAGTGGAAAAAGACGAGCTTTCAGGGATAAAATCTTGCTTCGAGGAACTTCATGTATTACGTTTTTATCAATTCGGGAGATGTTTGTTTTCTACGGATTTCAGAACCAGAAGCGGAGATTTCAATTTCCAAGCAAGCGAGGGACTTAAAGGTAAAACAGATTACAGTTTTCGATGATAATTTATTTTGATATCAATCTGTGAGTGACTTTTTATTAGTGTTATTGTTAGTTTTGGAGAATTGATTTTAAAACGTGCATAAAATCAGTTGTATCGATCTCTTGAATTTCATCGAAGAAAGCTTGAACTCGATGAGCTATAATTAAATGGTACGCGTTTTGCTTTTAAACGTAAACTAATGGAGATTTGAATAAATTTTTTCGAAAGAAGATTGTGTTGTCCATTTTTATGTGTTTGTTCATTCATTAGATAGATTGAAAAGCGATTTTATGTAAACAAAACAAGACTTTGATTTTATAGTACAGTTCTATATTCACTCGCATCGCCTTATGCAAATATGTTTGTGTATTTTTGCAATTTTTGATTTTCAAATCAGTTTCTCGGGCAATTTTTGACAAACATAAACTGTATTTTATTCGGAAACTAGTGGTACTAGTTATTCTAGACAGAGAAAAGTTGTTTTTGTGAACTTTTGTACGGTCTATAAAAATGTACTGTGCAGACGGTCGCGTAATACTGTTTTTGAGAATTGCTAAAATTGAAAATAGCCCGTTCGTCAATCTTAATTCTTGTGCTTCCAACCTTTCACCTTAGTTAAGTTTCACCTTAGTTAAGTTTCACCTTAGTTAAGCTTGTTCAAATTGCGACGCTGTTAGGCTTGGGCTATGTATATATATTACATATTAAGGATAAGTAAGAGTAGGGGTGAGGATTGCGAGAAGCTGGGTGGTACAGTGGTACGGTAGGCTATGTAAGCCTAAGCCTAGTTGAGGTCACAGATTCAATCCTGGGAAGAGTAAGGATTGGGAAGAGTAAGGTCATGTTTGTGTTATAAACTTCCTGTGGTGTCGGAAAGATGAGAATAGAAGTGAGCTTGGGGAAGGCCAGAGCGATTCTCCATATCTTATTACCATGTCATTAATAACAATACCCAGGGTAGAATATTACACTATGCAAACTCAATTTCCATTGGTAATTAATACCCTGGGGATTATGTTAATGAGACTATAAAATAAGTTACATGTGCCCCACCCCATCACTCTACTCGAGGCCGCAAAAGGGAAGAGTTTGGCAACCCAGCCTCCCACCCGATCGAGTAAGTCGGGCTTGATCCTCTCAGCTCCCATCTTCGCCTGGTCTTGGGCTTGTCCCAGGCCAGAGCGATTCTCCATATCTTATTACCATGTCATTAATAACAATACCCAGGGTAGAATATTACACCATGCGTAAATAGAAGAAAGGATATGATTTCAACGTAATTGAAACCAAGATCGAAATATTGCTCTATCAATGCACCTCTCTCAAGGTGTGACATTCCACCTGGAGTAGGCAATCGATAAAATTGATAATCGACATTATTCGATAGAAATCGACAAAATTAGTTGATGATATCGGAAATTGAAAAAAATCGATTGAAGGATTCGTTGTGAGTAATCGATAATTATCGATTTTACAATTAGCGTTATCGATTTTATCGATAAATATCGAATTTATCGATATTAGCTTATCTTACAATTTATCGAAATGATATCAACAAAACATATAAACGAGCTCGCAAAAACACTTATAACAACTTCTTTAACCGTTTATCAATAAAATTTACTACACTTAGAATCACTACTCAGTACTTTTTCCATGAATTTTTAGAAAAATCAAAAGCGAAAATCAAAAAATAAATAAATAAAAAAAAAAGAAAATCACAGCGTCACGTTAAGACCGCCAAAAACTATAGCAGATAATCTTATTGCTTGGTTACATGTACATAGGAATGGCGTGAATAAGTCATTGTTTGGCGAAAGCAGTCCACGCTATCGGATGTGTTGAAAAAACCACCTGCGGAGCTCCCAATGGGCCAGGGCGGACACTTTTATGGGAGCGGATGGACAAATTTCTCCAAGATAAGTTCGGCCAGCAACAGCTTATCCCTCTTAAACAAGGTAAGTCGTTTTAAACTCTATTCAATTCATGTTAAATCCGATAAAATCGATAACGTTGAAACTTCACCAGCGTGTGAGTATCGATAATGTTTAAATTCAATTGATCAATGCTATCGATTTATGGAACGGTTTTCCGATATCGATTTTTATCGATTGACAACCCCGGGCACTCCAAGACCTGGGATGACGGCAATACTCCATTAGCCGCTCCTAATATTAAAAAAAGACCAGTGCAAGAAGGAAAACAATCGGCTTCTGTGGTTTGACAATCAACGCATTTAACGCTCCCACAGATACAGAAAAAGCAGTGAAAACCTTAATTATAACAATGCCACAATTCACAATGTGAACAGTACACAAAAACCAAAGTATACGTATCTCTTGACTGAAACCGGAGGGATCACGTTACCAGTCGAGATCTCGCATTATAAGTCGAGATTTCGCGTCATAAGTCGAGATATGGCATTGTAAGTCGAGATCTCGCGTTCTTAGTCAAGATTTCGCATTATAATTCGAGCTCCCGTGTTATAGTCGAGATCTCGTGTTATAAGAAGAAATATCGTTTTATAGAATTAACTCTGTGTAAATTGTAGTGCTAAGGTAAACCCATAAATTTTCCTGTACTGAGCGTTAGCCCTAGTAAGGAAATGAGGGACCACACGAGGTAAAGAAAAAAATCTTTGGCCCCGGTGGGATTCGAACCCACGACCTCCGGATTAGATCTTCCGTTGCTCTACCGCTTGAGCCACGAGGCCGTACGGGAGCAGATCGTGGGTAATAAGGTGGTAATTCGTGGCAAATGAGAATGTGAAGGGTACAAATAAATGTTGAGCCACGTAGCACTGGTGATACAAACAAAGAATCAGAGAATTAACTCTGTGTAAATTGTAGTGCTAAGGTAAACCCATAAATTTTCCTGTACTGAGCGTTAGCCCTAGTAAGGAAATGAGGGACCACACGAGGTAAAGAAAAAAATCTTTGGCCCCGGTGGGATTCGAACCCACGACCTCCGGATTAGATCTTCCGTTGCTCTACCGCTTGAGCCACGAGGCCGTACGGGAGCAGATCGTGGGTAATAAGGTGGTAATTCGTGGCAAATGAGAATGTGAAGGGTACAAATAAATGTTGAGCCACGTAGCACTGGTGATACAAACAAAGAATCAGAGAATTAACTCTGTGTAAATTGTAGTGCTAAGGTAAACCCACAAATTTTCCTGTACTGAGCGTTAGCCCTAGTAAGGAAATGAGGGACCACACGAGGTAAAGAAAAAAATCTTTGGCCCCGGTGGGATTCGAACCCACGACCTCCGGATTGAATCTTCCGTTGCTCTACCGCTTGAGCCACGAGGCCGTACGGGAGCAGATCGTGGGTAATAAGGTGGTAATTCGTGGCAAATGAGAATGTGAAGGGTACAAATAAATGTTGAGCCACGTAGCACTGGTGATACAAACAAAGAATCAGAGAATTAACTCTGTGTAAATTGTAGTGCTAAGGTCAACCCATAAATTTTCCTGTACTGAGCGTTAGCCCTAGTAAGGAAATGAGGGACCAAACGAGGTAAAGAAAAAAATCTTTGGCCCCGGTGGGATTCGAACCCAAGACCTCCGGATTAGATCTTCCGTTGCTCTACCGCTTGAGCCACGAGGCCGTACGGGAGCAGATCGTGGGTAATAAGGTGGTAATTCGTGGCAAATGAGAATGTGAAGGGTACAAATAAATGTTGAGCCACGTAGCACTGGTGATACAAACAAAGAATCAGAGAATTAACTCTGTGTAAATTGTAGTGCTAAGGTAAACCCATAAATTTTCCTGTACTGAGCGTTAGCCCTAGTAAGGAAATGAGGGACCACACGAGGTAAAGAAAAAAAAATCTTTGGCCCCGGTGGGATTCGAACCCACGACCTCCGGATTAGATCTCCCGTTGCTCTACCGCTTGAGCCACGAGGCCGTACGGGAGCAGATCGTGGGTAATAAGGTGGTAATTCGTGGCAAATGAGAATGTGAAGGGTACAAATAAATGTTGAGCCACGTAGCACTGGTGATACAAACAAAGAATCAGAGAATTAACTCTGTGTAAATTGTAGTGCTAAGGTAAACCCATAAATTTTCCTGTACTGAGCGTTAGCCCTAGTAAGGAAATGAGGGACCACACGAGGTAAAGAAAAAAAATCTTTGGCCCCGGTGGGATTCGAACCCACGACCTCCGGATTAGATCTTCCGTTGCTCTACCGCTTGAGCCACGAGGCCGTACGGGAGCAGATCGTGGGTAATAAGGTGGTAATTCGTGGCAAATGAGAATGTGAAGGGTACAAATAAATGTTGAGCCACGTAGCACTGGTGATACAAACAAAGAATCAGAGAATTAACTCTGTGTAAATTGTAGTGCTAAGGTAAACCCATAAATTTTCCTGTACTGAGCGTTAGCCCTAGTAAGGAAATGAGGGACCACACGAGGTAAAGAAAAAATCTTTGGCCCCGGTGGGATTCGAACCCACGACCTCCGGATTAGCTCTTCCGTTGCTCTACCGCTTGAGCCACGAGGACGTACGGGAGCAGATCGTGGGTAATAAGGTGGTAATTCGTGGCAAATGAGAATGTGAAGGGTACAAATAAATGTTGAGCCACGTAGCACTGGTGATACAAACAAAGAATCAGAGAATTAACTCTGTGTAAATTGTAGTGCTAAGGTAAACCCACAAATTTTCCTGTACTGAGCGTTAGCCCTAGTAAGGAAATGAGGGACCACACGAGGTAAAGAAAAAAATCTTTGGCCCCGGTGGGATTCGAACCCACGACCTCCGGATTAGATCTTCCGTTGCTCTACCGCTTGAGCCACGAGGCCGTACGGGAGCAGATCGTGGGTAATAAGGTGGTAATTCGTGGCAAATGAGAATGTGAAGGGTACAAATAAATGTTGAGCCACGTAGCACTGGTGATACAAACAAAGAATCAGAGAATTAACTCTGTGTAAATTGTAGTGCTAAGGTAAACCCATAAATTTTCCTGAACTGAGCGTTAGCCCTAGTAAGGAAATGAGGGACCACACGAGGTAAAGAAAAAAATCTTTGGCCCCCGGTGGGATTCGAACCCACGACCTCCGGATTAGATCTTCCGTTGCTCTACCGCTTGAGCCACGAGGCCGTACGGGAGCAGATCGTGGGTAATAAGGTGGTAATTCGTGGCAAATGAGAATGTGAAGGGTACAAATAAATGTTGAGCCACGTAGCACTGGTGATACAAATAAAGAATCAGAGAATTAACTCTGTGTAAATTGTAGTGCTAAGGTAAACCCATAAATTTTCCTGTACTGAGCGTTAGCCCTAGTAAGGAAATGAGGGACCACACGAGGTAAAGAAAAAAATCTTTGGCCCCGGTGGGATTCGAACCCACGACCTCCGGATTAGATCTTCCGTTGCTCTACCGCTTGAGCCACGAGGCCGTACGGGAGCAGATCGTGGGTAATAAGGTGGTAATTCGTGGCAAATGAGAATGTGAAGGGTACAAATAAATGTTGAGCCACGTAGCATTGGTGATACAAACAAAGAATCAGATAATTAACTCTGTGTAAATTGTAGTGCTAAGGTAAACCCACAAATTTTCCTGTACTGAGCGTTAGCCCTAGTAAGGAAATGAGGGACCACACGAGGTAAAGAAAAAAATCTTTGGCCCCGGTGGGATTCGAACCCACGACCTCCGGATTGGATCTTCCGTTGCTCTACCGCTTGAGCCACGAGGCCGTACGGGAGCAGATCGTGGGTAATAAGGTGGTAATTCGTGGCAAATGAGAATGTGAAGGGTACAAATAAATGTTGAGCCACGTAGCACTGGTGATACAAACAAAGAATCAGAGAATTAACTCTGTGTAAATTGTAGTGCTAAGGTCAACCCATAAATTTTCCTGTACTGAGCGTTAGCCCTAGTAAGGAAATGAGGGACCAAACGAGGTAAAGAAAAAAATCTTTGGCCCCGGTGGGATTCGAACCCAAGACCTCCGGATTAGATCTTCCGTTGCTCTACCGCTTGAGCCACGAGGCCGTACGGGAGCAGATCGTGGGTAATAAGGTGGTAATTCGTGGCAAATGAGAATGTGAAGGGTACAAATAAATGTTGAGCCACGTAGCACTGGTGATACAAACAAAGAATCAGAGAATTAACTCTGTGTAAATTGTAGTGCTAAGGTAAACCCATAAATTTTCCTGTACTGAGCGTTAGCCCTAGTAAGGAAATGAGGGACCTTGCGAGGTAAAGAAAAAAAAAATCTTTGGCCCCGGTGGGATTCGAACCCACGACCTCCGGATTAGATCTCCCGTTGCTCTACCGCTTGAGCCACGAGGCCGTACGGGAGCAGATCGTGGGTAATAAGGTGGTAATTCGTGGCAAATGAGAATGTGAAGGGTACAAATAAATGTTGAGCCACGTAGCACTGGTGATACAAACAAAGAATCAGAGAATTAACTCTGTGTAAATTGTAGTGCTAAGGTAAACCCATAAATTTTCCTGTACTGAGCGTTAGCCCTAGTAAGGAAATGAGGGACCACACGAGGTAAAGAAAAAAATCTTTGGCCCCGGTGGGATTCGAACCCACGACCTCCGGATTAGATCTTCCGTTGCTTTACCGCTTGAGCCACGAGGCCGTACGGGAGCAGATCGTGGGTAATAAGGTGGTAATTCGTGGCAAATGAGAATGTGAAGGGTACAAATAAATGTTGAGCCACGTAGCACTGGTGATACAAACAAAGAATCAGATAATTAACTCTGTGTAAATTGTAGTGCTAAGGTAAACCCATAAATTTTCCTGTACTGAGCGTTAGCCCTAGTAAGGAAATGAGGGACCACACGAGGTAAAGAAAAAAAAAAATCTTTCGCCCCGGTGGGATTCGAACCCACGACCTCCGGATTAGATCTCCCGTTGCTCTACCGCTTGAGCCACGAGGCCGTACGGGAACAGATCGTGGGTAATAAGGTGGTAATTCGTGGCAAATGAGAATGTGAAGGGTACAAATAAATGTTGAGCCACGTAGCACTGGTGATACAAACAAAGAATCAGAGAATTAACTCTGTGTAAATTGTAGTGCTAAGGTAAACCCATAAATTTTCCTGTACTGAGCGTTAGCCCTAGTAAGGAAATGAGGGACCACACGAGGTAAAGAAAAAATCTTTGGCCCCGGTGGGATTCGAACCCACGACCTCCGGATTAGATCTTCCGTTGCTCTACCGCTTGAGCCACGAGGACGTACGGGAGCAGATCGTGGGTAATAAGGTGGTAATTCGTGGCAAATGAGAATGTGAAGGGTACAAATAAATGTTGAGCCACGTAGCACTGGTGATACAAACAAAGAATCAGAGAATTAACTCTGTGTAAATTGTAGTGCTAAGGTAAACCCACAAATTTTCCTGTACTGAGCGTTAGCCCTAGTAAGGAAATGAGGGACCACACGAGGTAAAGAAAAAAATCTTTGGCCCCGGTGGGATTCGAACCCACGACCTCCGGATTAGATCTTCCGTTGCTCTACCGCTTGAGCCACGAGGCCGTACGGGAGCAGATCGTGGGTAATAAGGTGGTAATTCGTGGCAAATGAGAATGTGAAGGGTACAAATAAATGTTGAGCCACGTAGCACTGGTGATACAAACAAAGAATCAGAGAATTAACTCTGTGTAAATTGTAGTGCTAAGGTAAACCCATAAATTTTCCTGTACTGAGCGTTAGCCCTAGTAAGGAAATGAGGGACCACACGAGGTAAAGAAAAAAATCTTTGGCCCCCGGTGGGATTCGAACCCACGACCTCCGGATTAGATCTTCCGTTGCTCTACCGCTTGAGCCACGAGGCCGTACGGGAGCAGATCGTGGGTAATAAGGTGGTAATTCGTGGCAGATGAGAATGTGAAGGGTACAAATAAATGTTGAGCCACGTAGCACTGGTGATACAAACAAAGAATCAGAGAATTAACTCTGTGTAAATTGTAGTGCTAAGGTAAACCCATAAATTTTCCTGTACTGAGCGTTAGCCCTAGTAAGGAAATGAGGGACCACACGAGGTAAAGAAAAAAAAACAATCTTTGGCCCCGGTGGGATTCGAACCCACGACCTCCGGATTAGATCTCCCGTTGCTCTACCGCTTGAGCCACGAGGCCGTACGGGAGCAGATCGTGGGTAATAAGGTGGTAATTCGTGGCAAATGAGAATGTGAAGGGTACAAATAAATGTTGAGCCACGTAGCACTGGTGATACAAATAAAGAATCAGAGAATTAACTCTGTGTAAATTGTAGTGCTAAGGTAAACCCATAAATTTTCCTGTAAGGAAATGAGGGACCACACGAGGTAAAGAAAAAAATCTTTGGCCCCGGTGGGATTCGAACCCACGACCTCCGGATTAGATCTTCCGTTGCTCTACCGCTTGAGCCACGAGGCCGTACGGGAGCAGATCGTGGGTAATAAGGTGGTAATTCGTGGCAAATGAGAATGTGAAGGGTACAAATAAATGTTGAGCCACGTAGCACTGGTGATACAAACAAAGAATCAGAGAATTAACTCTGTGTAAATTGTAGTGCTAAGGTAAACCCACAAATTTTCCTGTACTGAGCGTTAGCCCTAGTAAGGAAATGAGGGACCACACGAGGTAAAGAAAAAAATCTTTGGCCCCGGTGGGATTCGAACCCACGACCTCCGGATTGGATCTTCCGTTGCTCTACCGCTTGAGCCACGAGGCCGTACGGGAGCAGATCGTGGGTAATAAGGTGGTAATTCGTGGCAAATGAGAATGTGAAGGGTACAAATAAATGTTGAGCCACGTAGCACTGGTGATACAAACAAAGAATCAGAGAATTAACTCTGTGTAAATTGTAGTGCTAAGGTCAACCCATAAATTTTCCTGTACTGAGCGTTAGCCCTAGTAAGGAAATGAGGGACCACACGAGGTAAAGAAAAAAATCTTTGGCCCCGGTGGGATTCGAACCCAAGACCTCCGGATTAGATCTTCCGTTGCTCTACCGCTTGAGCCACGAGGCCGTACGGGAGCAGATCGTGGGTAATAAGGTGGTAATTCGTGGCAAATGAGAATGTGAAGGGTACAAATAAATGTTGAGCCACGTAGCACTGGTGATACAAACAAAGAATCAGAGAATTAACTCTGCGAAATTGTAGTGCTAAGGTAAACCCATAAATTTTCCTGTACTGAGCGTTAGCCCTAGTAAGGAAATGAGGGACCACACGAGGTAAAGAAAAAAATCTTTGGCCCCCGGTGGGATTCGAACCCACGACCTCCGGATTAGATCTTCCGTTGCTCTACCGCTTGAGCCACGAGGCCGTACGGGAGCAGATCGTGAGTAATAAGGTGGTAATTCGTGGCAAATGAGAATGTGAAGAGTACAAATAAATGTTGAGCCACGTAGCACTGGTGATACAAACAAAGAATCAGAGAATTAACTCTGTGTAAATTGTAGTGCTAAGGTAAACCCACAAATTTTCCTGTACTGAGCGTTAGCCCTAGTAAGGAAATGAGGGACCACACGAGGTAAAGAAAAAAATCTTTGGCCCCGGTGGGGTTAATTCTCTGATTCTTTGTTTGTATCACCAGTGCTACGTGGCTCAACATTTATTTGTACCCTTCACATTCTCATTTGCCACGAATTACCACCTTATTACCCACGATCTGCTCCCGTACGGCCTCGTGGCTCAAGCGGTAGAGCAACGGAAGATCTAATCCGGAGGTCGTGGGTTCGAATCCCACCGGGGCCAAAGATTTTTTTCTTTACCTCGTGTGGTCCCTCATTTCCTTACTAGGGCTAACGCTCAGTACAGGAAAATTTATGGGTTTACCTTAGCACTACAATTTACACAGAGTTAATTCTCTGATTCTTTGTTTGTATCACCAGTGCTACGTGGCTCAACATTTATTTGTACCCTTCACATTCTCATTTGCCACTAATTACCACCTTATTACCCACGATCTGCTCCCGTACGGCCTCGTGGCTCAAGCGGTAGAGCAACGGAAGATCTAATCCGGAGGTCGTGGGTTCGAATCCCACCGGGGCCAAAGATTTTTTTCTTTACCTCGTGTGGTCCCTCATTTCCTTACTAGGGCTAACGCTCAGTTCAGGAAAATTTATGGGTTTACCTTAGCACTACAATTTACACAGAGTTAATTCTCTGATTCTTTATTTGTATCACCAGTGCTACGTGGCTCAACATTTATCGTTTTATAGGTCGAGATCTTGCTTTATAAGTCGAGATCTCGCATTAGAGACTTTACGCAACGACGACGGGAGGCTTTCACGACGGCGTTCGCGACCGAAAGGGACTGGAACAACAACCTCAGTCTGTCGACTGTCGAGTTACGTTACGCAACGATGGATTCTAGGACGGCGCTCTTGCTTTTGGGGCGAAATTCAAAACACTTATTTCGGCGGGAAAAATGTATTTCTCGGCGACGCGGTCTGCGGGTTTTAGAGTTGTCCGTGTTTATCGGCTTTTACGATTTATTTGTACAAGTAATGATTTCAAAACCTGGATTTTTGCCGATTTGACTGCTTTATACGGTATGCGTTCTTTAAGAGAAATCAGAGATACCTTGCTGTTTGATCAACGACGACGAGTTTTTGCTGTTGTATGGTTTAAACAAGTCAAGCAACCTTGAGCTACCGTATTGGAGCTATGACCAGTTTGACCGTGATCTTTTCACTGACGATGAATACAAGTCAGAATCCAGATTCTATAAAAATGATGTTTACCTCCTCATAGTTGCTGAAGAGTTGCAGGTTTCGGATCAAATAAGATGCTATAACCGTGTTGTTGTCGACGGAATTGATGCTCTCCGTATTTGTCATAAAATATTTGCATACCCTGTAGAAATTCTGGTATGCTGCCAAGATTTGCAAGACCCGTACAACAAAGTCTAGATTTCTTGTTGTTTACAGGTTAACACCGAAGCGTATTTAAGCTTATTTCGACTTATAACAATCATTGAACAACATAATTCTCGTCCGTGTAGTCTTTTAAAACAAACGCGAATATGCGACAGCAAAATTAAACCTCGGACGTACACGCAAACGTATACCCCAACCGTGGTACAAGGTGGGGGGGGGGGGTTGTTGAACCCCCCCTTTGGGTTTTCGCGATGTTGCAATGTTTCGGAAATATTTTACATATAATCGATAGCCCGCGATGTGCTCTACAAGATAAGGTAAATATTATTTGTTGTAACGCTGCTGGAGGTCCGTGACGTCATTCAAAATGGCTGCCAAGACGGCCGCCATCTTGGATTTCACTAAAAATTCAAATTTATCGGGAAAATGCGGAAATTGCAAATATTGTTTGCTAGAGTTGTAAAATAACATACAATCAAACATTTTGATGTTTTTGGTAGCATTTTATATGTTTTTTCGCTGAAAAAAGGTGAAAAACATGCATTTTTCTTCAAAAATGGCTTGACCACATGTTACTTATGACGTCATATCTTGTTACCATAGCAACCGGTTGTGTCTCAATGATAAATGAACAGCTACTGAAAACGGCATGTGCTAATCTTAAATGTTCTTGAAAATATCGGAGGAAAACCTTAAACCGTCCGAGGGTTAATGCTTTCATCTTCACTAATCTTAATTGAAGGGAGAAACCTACGACAGTTTTATGGTTGTAAAATAGTTTAACTTCGGAGCAACTTCGAAGAACAGCACGCGTGCTTTCAGAAATGTGTGGCGAAGTGCTGTAATCAAAATTAAGAAAAATATAGGTCAACCTGTTAAAAGTCGGCTTCAAATTCATCAGCTTTAAAAAGATAAGGAATTAAATGTTGATAAAGCGGTAACTTAAGCGAAAAAGACCTATTTTAACCTATAAACTCGTCTTTTAAAACTTCAGTTGACAGACGTTGACTTCTCAACGTGAAAGCAAGAGAACTGAAGTCGTGGATCGGAGCACGACGGCCTTCACACATGAATGCCTTCACGATTACGCATGCGCATCGTTATAGGTCAAGATCTTGATTTGTACACGTCGTGGAAAAGGAAGAGATGCTCTTATGAAAATATTTCATTCAGTCACATTAAAATGTTACAAAGTGATATGGGAACATGCCGAAAAACTGTTCAATTTAATTATCTTATTTTTGTCCAGCTGCTTTAACAACAATGTTCTTGAATCGGTAGTTCTGTAAGTTCTTCTGTTATTTATACTACAGACACACATAGAAATTTTTTTCTGTTAAAGGCCCACCTTCACCCAAAAGACGTTGCGGTCGTTTGCTTTTGTTTTGAAATGCTACATTGTTCATATTCATGATCTGATTGGTTGCACGCATTCAAGCATGAATTTCGTGTTACACGAAATTGAGCACGGAAAGAGATCACGGAGCGTACGGCAGTTTGGGTGAAAGTGGGCCTTTAATATTCAATCAGGTAACACTCCATATGCCTTATACTTTCTTAATTTTCGTTGCACAGTGTTCAAGCGTTTATATTAAGGAAGCAAGGAAAAGAAGAGGAGGGCTTATATCGGTGTGGGAGCTGGTTTATAACTGGAATATTTTTTCTGTGTTTACAAAAGAGATTGGCCTATCAGCGCGCGGGGAGGGGGAGGGGGAGGGGGAGGGGGGGGTAGGCTTATAACCTACATTTTACAGTCTGTCCAATGTGGTCGTTGTAGAGCGGTTCGTCGGTGTATGTGCAAAATCGTTAATGTCATGACAAGCTAGAACCTCCATTTTATTGCGAATGCGGCGTTCTTTCATGGCGTATTTAAAATTTGTGGGAGATTATAATTAGCTTATCTATCAACTCCATTGTTTAGAAAGAAGAAGGATATCATACTGAGAACATAAAACATATTATTTCCGCGATTAAGTGTCTAAAGAAAGTATTGTTTAACCATAATCTACTAGAAGCTTCAAGCCAATGCAAATGTCTCGAAATGTTTTATTTATTTCTGGTGTAGGTGTGAACCATGTTCTTGTTTTGTCTTCTGTGTTTACAGGTAGATGTGCCTATCAGCGCGGGGGGGGGGGGGGGTAGGCTTATAACCTCCATTTTAAAGTAGATAGATAGAAAGATAGATAACTTTATTTATACACGGTATTTCCATCAGCTTAAATTATCATAATCAGCTAACTACCTAACTTCCTAACTACAAATAAGAGGTACAATATAAAAAAAAAAATTAAAAACTGCTTTTCATGGAGGCCGTGTTCAAAAATATATTTAAAACTTTACTTAAAAACTATGGCGACTTAGTTTTGTCTTAAATTCGCTTAAGGAAGACGCTAGTCTTAATTCTGTGGGTAAGTTGTTCCTCAACTGAGCTCCACTGTATGAAAAACTTCTTTTCAGATAATCAGTGCGAGGTTGTGGAAGAACTAGTTTGTTTTCGGTATTCCTTAAACGATAAGCATTCGCGTTATCGCGATAAACAAATCTCCCTTGATAGTAGATATTCTGGTGTCTTCCCATGTAAGGTCTTATACATCATGATAGATTTCATTTCTAATCTTTGATGACAGAGTTTACGCCACCCTAATGCCCGGAACACATCATCCAAATTACTATCGTAGCTCGCAGACATTAAAATGCGGGCTGCGCGATTTTGAAGCCTTTGAAGCTTTTCAGAAAGGCCCTTGTTACAGTTTCCCCACACCACACTGCAATAATCAAAGTGAGGCTGAACAAGGCTATTATAAACTTTGATTAAAATATTAAATGGGATAAGATGCCGTATCCGTTTAATTGCACCAATGACGGAAGCAATCTTTTTACAGACATTTTCAATATGGCATTCCCAGTTTAAGGTTTGGTCGATGTAGACTCCAAGGGATTTAGCTGATGCTACTTGTTCTACAGCGTTATTATTTTTAGTAAGAGAAGGGCTTTCTGAAAATTGCGATAACTTCTGCCTTGATGCAATAAGTATAAACTCAGTTTTTGTCAAATTCAGGGTAAGCTTGTTAGCTGATAACCATGTGTACACGTTACTTAAGTCATAATTAAGGCAATCATTTATATGCTTAACGTCTGCACTAGCAAACGTCAAGCTGGTATCATCAGCGTACATCCTAGTTTGTGAATACATCAGGCAATTTGGTAAGTCGTTAATATATAACAAAAACAGAAGAGGTCCTAAAATTGTTCCTTGAGGAACACCGCATCTCAAGAATTTCGGGGTTGACTTACAGGAGCTAATGTGACATATTTGAGTTCTATTATCTAAGTAAGAAGCAAACCATTTATAACTGGACCGACGAATCCCATAGTATTGCAATTTCTTTAACAAAATATCGTGATCAACTGTATAAAAGGCCTTTTTGAGGTCCAGAAAGACGACAGCGTTGACAAAACCACGATCAATGTTCATGGCCCAACTATCAGTAGCTTCAATTAGTGTCGTAAGTGTGGAGTGCAAGGAACGAAAACCGGATTGATAACCAGTAAGAAAGCTATTCCTAGTTAGATAGTGATATAATTGGTCGTAGATTATCCGTTCGAAAACTTTGGCCACGACTGGAATTATTGATATCGGTCGGTAATTTGTCGGATCAGAACGCTTCCCGGAATTTTTATACCATGGAGTGACTCTAGCAGATTTCCATTCATCAGGGAAGATGCCGGTTATTAAGGATTGATTAAATATATGAGAAAGAGGTTCTGCCAGTAAATCGGGACATTCCCTTAAAAGTTTCGCTGAAATATTATCTAATCCAGTTGCCTTTGACTTACAAAGTTTTGATAGTAGTGTAAAAACGTGTGTTGGTGTTGTTTTTTCAAATATGAATTCTTTATCAGTTTCAGTAATAAATTCTTCGAAGGATTTATCAACTTCAAATACATGTCTACTAAGATTTGGCCCAATTTCCGTAAAAAAGGAATTTAACATTTCTGCTACATCTGTTTGGTCTTTAGAATTTAACCCATTGTATTCCATTTCATTGATAACGGTTTTATTCGACTTACGCGAGGTCAGTTCGTTAATAGTTTTCCATGTTTTGCGTTGATCTCCCGAGCAATTACTGAAGGCATTTTTATAGTAAGCCTGTTTGGCGCTGTCAATTTCCCGATTTACTTGATTTCTCACCATTCGAAATTGGTTCCAAATAGATGGATCATTTGTTTTAATAGCTTTTCTTTTAAGGCGGTCTCTGTAATTCATCCGCTTTTTTAAAATAGTAGTAATCCACGTTGATTTTGAATTACGCGTCCGTCTGTCCAATGTGGTCGTTGTAGAGCGGTTCGTCGGTGTATGTGCAAAATCGTTAATGTCATGACAAGCTAGAACCTCGATTTTATTGCGAATGCGGCGTTCTTTCATAGCATATTTGTGGGAGATTATAATTAGCTTATCTATCAACTCCATTGCTTAGAAAGAAGAAGGATATCATACTGAAAACATAAAACATATTATTTCCGCGATTACGTGTCTAAAGAAAGTATTGTTTAACCATAATCTACTAGAAGCTTCAAGCCAACTTCTTTTCAAATGTCTCGAAATTTTTTATTTATTTCTGGTGTAGGTGTGAACCATATTCTTGTTTTGTCTTCATAAGGAATATTTTGAAGTGATATTCCTGACATCACAGCCGCGATTTAATTATCAAGCTGCTGCTTTATCAAAGCATACTCTGACAATGAAACCTAGAGGGTACATAGTACGTCCAAAACTGTCTCTTTTGCAGTCCGCACAATGGAGCGATGACGTCATATGACGTAGTTATTAGGAAATAAGTTATACGGCCGCCATCTTGGATTTCTGATTTTTTTTAAAACCTCTTAAAAACCGTCCAAATTCACTCAAAAGTAATCAAAACCAATAAATAAACGCTAAATGACATAAAAATATAAAAGTTATACCAATAAACATTGTTTTTCTTCATTCAAAGGAAAAGTCACAAAGTTTGATGGCGTTTGAATACATATTAAATAAGTTAAGAATGTTGAGAGTTAGCGCGGGCACTTTGTGCCCCCCCCCCCCCCCCCCCACCCTGTTATTCCATGAAAAAGCTTTGCTCAAATAAATAAGTCTGCTAACGCTCAAAGGGCGGTATGGAGGTGGGCGAGAAAATTGGAGCGTTCCGATCAAAAAATAATATATATAGTTAGGCTTAGCCTAACAGCGTCGCCCTCTAAAAACCCTCTGAACAAGCTTAACTAAAATGAAACTTAAGAGCCAGTCCACGAATGAGTCAAGGATTTTTGGAAATGGCCAGAAACAACCCTACCTCAAACTTGGTGTGGTGAAAGGTAGTCATGAGCAAGTAATCAAATCGATATTATTTTGTCTTTTAAATCTCATATGATCACGTGACAGCTAATTAAATTTTGACCCCCCAGGGAGCCGGTTTTGACCATTGAATTTTCTAAAATTAACCAACTTTGCAGGTCCCTGATCATAACAAAAGCAGCAGAATCTTTAAATGTAATAACATTTCTTTGCTAGCCAACCCTTCTCCTTTTGAAATATAACAACATTATTCTCAGATTTTGCTTAACAGCTGAGAAATAGTTTTGAACAAAGAGGGTGGTTTGGTGGTGCTGAAAAATTACCAAAATTATCCAATTTCAGTTGATGTTTTCGGCCAAAGTGGTCAAAATTTTTTAACCTTTTATATTCCTAAATATAGTCAGGGTATTGTATTTTCAAAATATCGAAAAACTTCTGCGGGCAAATCACTTTTAAGTTTTGTTCGAGATTGTCAAAAATTGACAATTTACTGAAATGGCCATATTTGCTCACCGACAAATGGGTCACATAAAATCAGCTTTGAAACTGGAAACTCAAATTATTACTGTATAAAAATACCATTAAGGTTAGGAAAGTACATTTATATGGCTAGAAACACTTTCCAGCTTTGAATTTTGCTGAAAATGGTCTTTAAAGAGCAGCGGGTATCCTTTTACCATTCCTTCCCCGACGAATTATACGCGATTCTAATCTTATCAGAATGAAAAAGTTCAACTATTAGATTATAATCTTACACTCATTTTACCGGTTTCGTATTTTTAATCCACAAGTGAAAGACAAGAAAACGACTAATTATTATCATGGACTGAAAACGGTGAAGGTAAACTGGTAGAAATAGACTAAAAAACTGCGTGACCATGGCGTGACGCCGACGCACGGGCTTTTGCTGAATATTTATTTCAGTTATCCACAGGAAATTTAAATCTAAAATTTTCTATTTGAAACGGGGAAAACCAAACAATAATTTATTTTAGATATGTCTTTTAAATTGTCTAACTGCTTTTTTTGCCCGGTTCTTGTTAGATTGTCGAGTTTAACTCAAGATTAAGTTTAGTAAAAACGACATCGTAATAAACAACACAGTTTTACTCGCAAACAGCATAAATTAACATTCCAACGTGATAACACCAACACTGTTCTAATCTGATATTAAATTAGATTGTTGCTCGTGGCAAAACATATCTTCATAAGAAGCTTGCCCGGAAGAAGGAACGAATCTGCTTTCCAAACTTATTTGTTACCAGTTTTATAACCAGTCATAATTTAAGATAAACCAGCATAACTTCAATTTTGCAAAATATTGAAACGCTGATCAAATATATTCTGAAAATTTTTTGCGGTTAAATAAACAAAACAAGTTTACCTCATCTGGATTAGCGAGCATCCTCTTCTTCGAGAAAATCGGGTAGATACCTTTGCAAATTCACAAGTCGAGAAAATAGTCAATGGCCGTGTTTTCACGAGCGAGCAAACCAGGTCGCTTAAGCTTGTCGGCAATTAAACAACAAAGAAGGGCATTGTATTGTCGTTCTTTTGTGTTCTAATTTTCTATTGTCTTAACAAAAGAAAATATATCTACAGGAATGTTAAGCGAGAAAAACCGCCTCGTGAAAACACAGCCAATGAGAAGTAAAGCATTTTGGCATTGTTTCCGCAACTGTACATTACTGTACAGCACTGCATGAACTTTGCCATATGATAGTACAACGACTACGACTTCCACGTCCAACATTCCCATTCAATGTTGAAATCTAACTCGGAATATTTCATTTAGAAGTGAAACATTTTGCTCTCATTGGAGAATTCTTGGATGAAAGTGAAGCTTCCAATTGTTTATAAAGCGTCGCCGCTTGTTGATTGCATGCATATGCTTTATCCGCTGACCATTATTTGGTATCGAGGGCAATAAGGAATTAATGAAAATATTTGAAACCAATAACTTTATAGAGATTTACCGTTAGAAAGTCATCTTTCGACAAAAAAATATGGCTTTAAGTTGTAGTTTTAACCAAATTATTCAGTCGGATTGCTGTGTTCAAGCATTCCTCAAAGTAAAGCAAATGTGCAAAAGGGACATTCAGGGTCACAAGAAGTTTATTCAACTAAGCCACTCAAAAGTAACAACGGAAAATTCTGGCTAGGGCAGGTCAGTTTCTATGGATTAGTTGCTTTCCTTTTTCGCCATTTTCAGGTTTAAATTCTAAGTCAACTGTGCAAGTAATTTACAACAATGAAAATCATTTGACTTAAAGGAATGTTTGATTTTGCACTGGAAGCTTTGAGTACATTCTTTGTGTGTGCGCATCACCGGCATTTGTTGGGCATCGGCTGGATGGGAAGAAGCAAGTACTGTCACAATCACGAGGGAAAGCCGCCCATCGGTGACCGAACAATCGACAAAGGACATTCTCGTCAAATCCATTTCATGTCTTCAAAGCTAGTTCCTGTTGGAGCAGATGTGTTACTTGCCCTTTTCGCGTGCAAGACAGGAAAAGGGGAACCTTTAAAAGGCCGGTGCACACTAGGGGACATGTTGCGGGGATATGAAGCAGGGACATGTTGCAGCGACAGTTTTTCTCGTGTGACATCCCCGTTTTTGCGAAAAAGTTCTGTTGCGGGGACAAAATTGTGTCCCCGCAACATGTTGCATGAAATTCAGCTGGTTTGAATTCGTGTGTCATGAAGCGGGAACAAAATGACTCCCATTTCGATGTCGCATCGTGCGCACCGCTCTTGCAAACTGTCCCCGCCACAAAATAGAAATGAACCAATAAAAACGCGCCATTGATTATCCCATGAGCCTTCAGTAGCAGGCGCCCTCAGTGACTTTTGTGATTTTATACCTCAATCCGCTTTGTGTGCACCAGCTTTTCCTTCTGTCCCTGTACAATGCGCCTATGATGTGCACACGAAGAGGCTTGTTCCCGCTTTATGTTCCCGCAACATGTCCCCTAGTGTGTGCAGTAATGTAATGGGATAATCAATGGCGCGTTTTTATTGGTTCAGTTCTATTTTCTAGCGGAAAGTACGGGACAGTTTGCAAGAGCAGTGCACACGATGCGACATCGAAATGGGGGTCATTTTGTCCCCGCTTCATGACGCACGAATTCAAACCAGCTGAATTTCATGCAACATGTTGCGGGGACAAAACAGAACGTTTTCGCAAAACAGGGATGTCACACGAGGTAAACTGTCGCTGCAACATGTCCCCGCTTCATGTCCCCTAATGTGTGCCGGCCTTAATAGTAATTAGCGATTTTTAGGGATCAGCGAGAGTCCATTCTTCTGTCGCTGAAGTAAAGGTTCAGTTGTTTTAACCCTCGGACGTACACGCAAACTATACCCCCACCGTGGTACAAGGGGGGGGGGGGGAGGTTGTTGCACCCCCCTCTTGGGTTTTTGCGATGTTGCAATATTTCGGAAATATTTTACATCTAATAGATAGCCCGCGATGTGTCTACAAGAAAAGGTAAATATTATGGGTTGTGACGCTGCTGGGGTCCGCGACGTCATCCAAAATGGCCGCCAAGACGGCCGCCATCTTGGATTTTACTAAAAATTCAAATTTATCGGGAAAACGTGGAAATTGCAAATATTGTTGGCTAGAGATTCAAAATAACATACAATTAAACATTTTAATGCGTTTGGTAGCATTTTATATGTTTTTTCACTGAAAAAAGGTGAAAAATACGAATTTTTGTTCAAAAATGGCTTGACCACATGTTACTTATGACGTCATATCTCGTTCCCCCCTCCCCGCGACCCCCGTACGTCCGAGGGTTAAGGGATGGACCATTAGAAAAGTGATGGGGGGGGGAAGGGGGGGGGAGGGTGGGAACTTTGGGAGAGGCAAATCGTTTTTTTTTCACTCGATGGCTGGAATATATTTTTTTTAATAGTTTATTTTTTAATTGTCCTTGGGCAGATTTTTTTTTTTGCGATAATGCGTGGGAATTTTTTTTCCTCAATAATTTACTGGGAAAATTTTTTTTTTGCTTTTGCCCCACCCCCCCCCCCCCCCCATCACTTTTCTAATGGTCCATCCCTAAATAAATGTTACGGAAATTTTCGACTGGGCTAACTGGTACTGGATTATTGTTCATCACTGCTTTTGCAATAAGGAAGTAAAGTAAGAAAGTAAGGAAGTCACGCTAACATTGACGCGCATATTATTTAATTATTATTATTAATATAATTATTATTATTTATTATTTAATTATTTTTTGCCCATATATATTTTCATTCTAGCAATCTGAACGTCCTTGACAAACAATCACAGGCTTCATTCTTTTGTCGAAATTAAACGTCTGATTTCATCATCGTTTTTAAGCTTATATACTATTCTATTTTCGACAGATCAAGGCAAAGTAAAGATTCGTTCTTTTTTCCCGGCAATCTGCTTATAAAGAGATGCTTTCCAGTTAAAATTTTGCCACGAGCTTGCAACAATCTAATAATCAGAATGAAACAGTGTTATCATGTTGGAATGTTAATTTATGCTGTTTGCGAGAAAAACTGTGTTGTTTATTACGATGTCGTTTCAAGAAACTTAATCTTGAGTTAAACTCGACAATCTAACAAGAACCGGGCAACAAATAGCACTGAGTTAGACAATTTAAAAGACGTATTTAAAATAAAGTATTGTTTGGTTTTCCCCGTTTCAAATAGAAAATTTTAGATTTAAATTTCCTGTGGATAACTGAAAATATTCAGCAAAAGCCCGTGCGTCGGCGTCACGCCATGGTCACGCAGTTTCTTAGTCTATTTCTGCCGGTTCACCTTCACCGTTTTCAGTCCAAGAAAATAATTAGTCGTTTTAATTTCTTGTCTTTCACTTGTGGATTAAAAAAAAAACGAAATCGGTAAAATGAGTGTAAGATTATAATATATATTGTTGAACTTTTTCCTTCTCATAAGAATAGAATCGCGTATAATTCGTCGGAGAAGGAATGGGAAAAAGGATACCGGCTGCTCTTTAAAAACCAATTTTAGCAAAATTCAAAGCTGGAAATTATTTCTAGCCATATAAATGTACTTTTCTAACCTTAATGGTATTTTTATACGGTAATAATTTGAGTTTCCAGTTTCAAAGCTGATTTTATGTGACCCATTTGTCGGTGAGCAAATATGGGCATTTCAGTAAATTGTCAATTTTTGACAATCTCGAACAAAACTTAAAAGTGATTTGCCCGCAGAAGTTTTTCGATATTTTGAAAATACAATACCCTGACTATATTTAGGAATATAAAAGGTTAAAAAAATTTGACCACTTTGGCCGAAAACATCAACTGAAATTGGATAATTTTGGTAATTTTTCAGCACCACCAAACCACCCTCTTTGTTCAAAACTATTTCTCAGCTGTTAAGCAAAATCTGAGAATAATGTTGTTATATTTTAAAAGGAGAAGGGTTGGCTAGCAAAGAAATGTTATTACATTTAAAGATTCTGCTGCTTTTGTTATGATCAGGGACCTGCAAAGTTGGTTAATTTTAGAAAATTCAATGGTCAAAACCGGCTCCCTGGGGGGTCAAAATTTAATTAGCTGTCACGTGATCATATTAGATTTAAAAGACAAAATAATATCGATTTGATTACTTGCTCATGACTACCTTTCACCACACCAAGTTTGAGGTAGGGTTGTTTCTGGCCATTTCCAAAAATCCTTGACTCATTCGTGGACTGGCTCTTAACTTAGGTTAAAGGTCGGAAGCACAAGAATTAAGATTGACGACCGGGCTATTTTTCAATTTTAGCAATTCTCAAAAACAGTAAGCTTAAGCTTATTACCCGACCGTCTGCACAGTACATTTAGACCGTACAAAAGTTCACAAAAACAACTTTTTCTCCGTCTAGAATAACTATTACGACTATATTCCGAATAAAATACACACAGGGTGAAATAAGGCGTTTCCGTACCTCGGAAACATTACGGAAACATGAAACTTCGAGTTTCAGTCGCGTTTCCGCAGCGCGGATACAACGGGAAACGCGTAACAAGAGATTGCTCCATTCTCTGCGCGTTTACGCAGCGTTTCCGTTCACGGAAACAAACATATCCGTTTTCGTAGTGTTTCCGTTCGCGTAAACATAACTGATTCTTATTGTTTTAAACCGTACATTTTACAAAAACTCCGGGCCAGCCCAATGTAAAATTCTTTCATGTCGTTGTGTAAAATCGTTTCCATCACGTTTCCGCAAAACGGATTCACTGCGGAAACTTGTTAAGAAATTTCTCATGGTTATTAATTCATGGTAAATAAACTGCCGTAGCCAATTTGGTAACGCTCACGTTTCGAGCTTAAGCCTTTCTTCAGTACAAAAAGAAATTTCTCGTTTGGCTAGCTAGTAGTGTTTTCGTTTCCTGGACAAATAAATAATTTAAAAAACTAATCGATGTTGTTGGGGCCGAATGGTCTGTCTGTAATCGAAAGGTGTCCAGGCCATAAGGAGAGTATCCATTGAATTTTATGCTGGGTCAATTTAACAAAACATTTGCAAGTGTAATCTTCAAGTGTAGCCAATGTTTCATTTTTTGGTTTATTTTATTGCTGAACTGGTCCGTGATGACAAGGAACATTCTTATTGGTTCCCGCTAAGATGGACCGCTCGCGAATTAATTTCGCAAAATCCTTTTATGTACTGTTTGAAAAACGAGCCGCACGTGTTTTATCAGGTCTTAACTCGAGATGTAGGTGAATTGTTGATGGAAAACTTTTATTAAGCAGAATTCTTTTTCATGTTTGGTGGGTAATTTCGGTTTAATTATTACGAAAGTGACCTGAGAAATGCAAAGTATATGCTTAGCTTTTGTGCGCGCGTTTGCCGAGAACGTATGCATTAATCTATCAGCAGAATTAACAAAGTGTCATAACAATAAAAACTAAACTAGCTTGTTCGGTCTGAATTGGGAATTGTCTGTATTGGACATAGCCGGAAATGAGGTCCGCAAACATGGGAAAAAAAAAGAACGCGATCAATATTTTCCCCAATACGGACCGAACCAGCTTGTTCAATAATGGTTCGCAAAACCACGCCGAAAAGAGCTATCTCAGTAAAAAGTCAGTATTCTTCCTACTACATTTCCATTATTGTCAGTTAAATGAATGTCCTCTGTATAATGTTACATGAATGAATGAATGTATGTAATGAATGAACAAACGCATAAAAATGGACAACACAATCTTCTTTCGAAAACATTTATTCAAATCTCCATTAGTTTATGTTTAAAAGCAAAACGCGTAACATTTATAGCGCATCGAGGTCGAGCCGTGTCTTCGATGAAATTCAAGAAATTAATAAAACTGAATTTAACCTACACGTTTATAAACAATTCTCCAAAACTAACGAGAACACAAACAAAAAGTCAATCACAGATTGATAGCAAGATAAATTCCCATCGAAACATGTAATTTGTTTTACCTTTAAGTCCCTCCGGCGACTACTATGCTTGGAAATTCTTTAAATATCCGCTTTGGTGCTGAAATCCGTAGAACGAACCCATCTCTCGCATTGCTAAAAACGTATATAGTTCCTCGAAGCAAGATTTTATCCCTGAAAGCTCTTCTTTTTCCAATAAAGCGGTTTCTGAGTATCCCTTAATTGGTATCCCTATCTTGAGTAGCAAACCGAGACAAAATGTAGGAAAATAACGACTTTAATTTAAACCGTTTTCTCCGCTCAGTAAACACAGCAAAACATCAAAGTGTTTTCCCAGCTGACGTGACATTCGGCCATGTAACCGCGCGAAAAACAAAGCCTCGCTTTGGTTTCAACATGACGTCGTACGCGCATGTTTTGCAACATCATACGCGCCCGCGAGCTAGTCCTGCGCGACGGCGGAGGCGGCCCGGTGGCGGGCACACGCGGGCCCGCGAAACACTCCGCTAGCCATGACCATGAAAAATGACGGGCATAGGTTCTATGAGTATGGTGCTCCGCCCCTAGGTACTTGGTGTATCCCTGATCATAATGTATGGTACTTCATGTATCCCTTATTGTAATGTATTTAGATATATTGCAGTGTAATTTCGGGTCGGATTACAGTATCTAGGGTTGAAGCACTGATTTTGGTATTTAGGATTAAGCACTGATTCCAGTATTTCCAGTGTATCGAAAGGGTTAGTTCTTATATATGGTCTGGGCTGGCAGCATATTATCTTATATCCCTTAAAAATTACAATTTCCGCCAGCTAGTCCTCGGTGGTACAGTGGATAGTGTGCATGGAGTAGATCATACGGCCCGGGTTCGATTCCCCATTCTGCTGTTTTTATCTTCTTTTTCTACTGAAATAAAAACTAAGTGTTTAAATACAAAATAATAAGGGATACACCAAGTACATACCGCTCCGCCGGGCCTTCGGCTCGCGGGCTCCGCTATAAATAAACCAAAAAAACCTCACAAAGCCCTCTTAAGAAGTTTCTGGCAAGCGCCATTTTTTTTTAATAAATTATAGTATTGTTGTTTTCACGACCAGTATGGTGAGTGATCCGGCGTCACCCAAGTGGTGCGGACTATAGGGTGTGGGTGGATCCGACTTCACCCCCAAAATAAGCATTTATGCATCCCAACGGAGCCTTCCTAGAATACTTGCCATCCCTCTCTCCAAGCTCACGAGGCGCATGTCGCCGAGTGAGCTTAGAGAGAGGGATGACATGATCAGCGCTCAAAACTAGAAAGCAGACACAGACAACTGTTTCGGCCTTTTTGGCCCTCGTCAGTGTGCCGTAGCTAGAACATAATGAGACTCAGTAACACTTCACCTACCTCAAATATGTCGCTAATCATTCTAAAAAGAGCTATGATAGGAAAGATTGCTCAACGGTCACACCATAAACAATTGTGGCACATGGCCAAAGAGCAATTCAAGATGGCCGCCATTTTGGATTTAACTAAAAATTCAAATTTATCGGAAAAATTCGGAAATTGCAAATAGTTTTGCTAGAGTTGCAATATAACATACAAGTAAGCATTTTGATGCTTTTTGTAACGAAAAAGGGTGAAAAACGCGCCTTTTTATTCATAAATGGCTTGACCTCATGGTACTTATGACGTCATATCTCGTTACCATATTAACCGGTTGTCGCCAAACTTCACCAAAATGGGTCTGAAGGATCATCGAATAGCTACTGAAGACGGCATGTGCTAATCATATTCTTAAAGGGTGGGTGGTGTCCACCCCCTACCTCCCTTGAACGTCAGTCGGAGGATTAATACAGGTTTGTTTTCAAACTACAGTTTCTTTAAAGATTTGGTCGCCCCGCGTTTATAGTATTATTCCATACGCGCAACTATTTTTTTCAATCATTTTCAGAACAACAAGTCAGCGATATAAATCCAAAAGACTTGCGGGCATTGCGGCGTGGAATTGCCGTTTCCTGACAATTTCGCACGACTTGCACTAACTGATCAAAGGTAGAACTTCAATATGTTCGTCGGGGTTTCTTTGGAGCTCTCTCTTGTAGCCATGTTTCTTGGTTAAAATACGATCCAAGATCGCTTTCGGCCAAAGTGCTTGCTCGTTCTTCGTCTAACGGCCTTATTGAATAAAATGCATAGAAGAGATTTAATTAAAAAGAAAGCAATTTCATCGAATGATCATGACATGTGGGAGCAATTTAAATGTGCTAGAAACAAAGCAAATAATGCAATTAAACAAGCAAAGAAGCGCTACTTTTCTGATAACTTGAAAGTTAGCAAAGGTAATCCGCGCAAAACATGGAACCTCGTTAACGAGTTAACTTCACGTATTTCTAGTAAGTCGACGAATATTTTAGAAATCCAAGTTGACAATAGAACAATAAGCAGTCCTGGCGACATGGCGAAAGCTTTTAATGATCATTTCACAAACATTGGCCAAGTGCTAGCCCAAGAGGTTCCTGCTGCAGAAGTAAATCCCGAGTTTTACCTTTTACACACTGATAAAGCATTTCATCTAAAAACTCCTAGTCTCGAAGTTGTTTTTAACCTATTAAGGAATATTGATGAAAAGAAAGCCACTGGCCTTGATATGATCCCAAGTAAGTTGTTGAAAATGGCTGCTAGTATTGTTACTCCATCGCTGACCGCCATATTTACAAAGTCAATTATCACTGGGATTTATCCAACAGAATGGAAAATGGCCAGGGTAAATTCGGTGTTTAAAAAGGGTGAAAAATCGGATCTCAACAATTATCGTCCAATTTCCGTTATTCCGGTTGTTTCGAAGGTTTTTGAAAAAATTGTTTACGACCAACTGTATCAATACCTAAATGACAATCAATTGTTATCAAGTTGTCAGTCGGGCTTTCGCTCCTTACATAGCACTCTAACGGCCTTGCTTGAGGCGACAAATAGCTGGTCTGTTAACATCGACAACGGTTTCTTGAACGGAGTAGTCTTCATTGACCTTAAAAAAGCTTTTGATACAATTGATCACGAAATTATTTTACGTAAATTGTCTTACTTTGGTGCTGACCAGGCAACTGCTAAGTGGTTTCAGTCATACCTAAGTAATCGGACCCAAAGGTGTTATGTAAATGGCAATCTGTCAACTGCCAGTACTGTTACTTGTGGCGTACCGCAGGGTAGCATCCTGGGTCCCTTGCTTTTCTTGATGTACATTAACGATCTCCCTAACTGCCTGCGGGTTGCTGCGTCGAGAATGTTTGCCGATGACACCAGTATAACTTTATCTGCAAAAACGCTAGCCGATCTGAAACTAGCAGTGACTTCTGAACTTAACAATCTTACCTGTTGGCTGAGAGCCAACAAATTAAGTTTAAATGTGGCCAAAACTGAGCTAATGATAATCGGATCTAGGCAGAGATTGAATGCCCAATGTGAGGAGATTAATATAAGTATCGATGACAGGATGATCAAGAGAGTTGACCATACTAAATCTCTGGGTCTTACCATTGATGCACAACTCTCTTGGTCTAAACACGTTGACGAGATAAGCAAGAAAGTCTCTTCAGCCATTGGTGCATTGAAACGTGTACGACCTTTTATTCCGACGGATGTTGCAGTTCAAATTTACAATGCTTTAATATTACCACATTTTGATTACTGCAGCCCGGTTTGGGATAGTATGAGTGGCTGTTTGAGTGATAAATTACAAAAATTACAAAATCGCGCTGCCAGAGTAATTACTCAATCACCTTTTGATACGAGCTCCAACCTCCTTCTTGCGATGCTTAAGTGGGGGAAGCTGTCTCTTCGTCGCAAAAAGCAAAAAGCTTTAATTATGTATAAAACATTGAATGAACTTGCCCCAGACTATCTTCAATGTCTCTTCACTCAACGTCACGTTAATGATTATAACCTAAGAAATCTTGAAGGAAAGCTTTCGCTGCCCAAGCCAAATACTAATTACCTAAAACGAAGTTTTTGCTACAGCGGGGCCTGTTTGTGGAACAACTTGCCCCAAGATTTAAAAAGCGTTTGTTCTATTGGGCAGTTTAAACGGGGTATTAAGAAAGTATCTGAGATATCGGATTCCCACACGGCAATCATGTAAAGCAGTTGTACAAGTTTTATTTTTAATTATTAACTTAACTGATGATTCTCCGTGTTTAAATAAAGATTTACATTTACATTTACATTTACATTTATTTGTGATTGATTTTCATCGTTTTGGCTTCTTTGATGATGCAAGAGCTTCGCTTGCGTTTCTTTTCAGGGATTAGCTGCAAAATGGTATCAATTTCGCAGAGAGCAGCGAAATGAAGCGGTCTCGATAGGATAGGAGAGAAGACTGTTCGCGTGCGCGATTTCTCTTTGTGATTAAATATTACACCCGATCACAAAGTACGCATTCATATCGTGACAGCTTTTGGAGAATATCAATTAGCGTTGACAGAAACTTGTCAACACGTAATAAGCATTATTAAAATTCAAAAATAATTTTTCCCTTTATCTTTAAAAGTAAAAAACGCTTTCGCCCCGTTTATTTGGCAAAATATAGATCTCGGTCTCCCCGATTAATCTAGCGAAAAAGATATTGTTTAAAATTTTGCGGCAAAATCCACATGTCATGATACCTTAAACAAGTTTAAATGTTGTTAACTTGAAAAGGTTTTTGAAACTGATCAAAAAATTGTTCAAAATGATCTTATAAAGTTTGAAACAGTGTCACTGCAGGCATAATCGGTTCTTATTTGCCGCTGGTTTCCAGGGATGCTGCTAAAGATAAATAAAGCTGTGGGAATTATACATGTTTGTTTGCGAAGTTGCGGTCTTGAATGGAATGCAAAGGTTCAAGGAAAAGGCGTTCTTGCCTATTGTTCAGGTTCATTTCTAGAATTTCAACGTAGTCTGGGTGAATGTTGTCATCTGTTGTTTCGGTGTAGTGCCTAATAGACCAATTTCAATATGTTAAAATTCAACTTCAAACAAAAGGCATCACTACGAGGCTTACGGGAATAAACCATATAAATCCCTACTATCATTCCCTTAAGCCTCGCAATGATGTCTTTTGTTGCAAGTTGAATTTTAATATATCGAAATTGGGTTATTGCGCTTTCATTTTTCGATCTTGTACCCGGCTGGTGTTCTGCACCTCGTGAATTCCAGGATCTCTTACTTTCTCCGATATAAGTGAAATCACATGTCTTACACTTTGCAAACAATTCCTTTGATCTGATTTACGGCGGGACGGTCTTTCGGTTTCTTAAAAATGTTGCCTGGTGTTTCAACGGGATTGAACGTGGTCCTAATATTTTCTTTGCTGAGTACACTTCGAACTCTCTCTGAAACACCCTTTACATAAGGAATTGAAGCGTACCCCCTCGGATTCACTTGATTTTCTTGATTTTATGGCTGTTTGTTTACTTGGGCTGAATCAAGGCAACGTTCGTTAAAATTTGGGGGTATCCAACGCGAAACGCGACGTTGATGTCTATTTTCTTTTTGTCAAATTCAACTCAGTTTAATTTGTTATTTTTCTTAGATTTTATAGTACGTTATTGCATTTATAGCTTTATTCATTGTACGTTGTTTCGTTCAAGAGTTTTCAAATTTTCTACCTGAGCCGGTTGTGTGGTCCGATGAAGGGCCAGTAGGATAATAACGTTTTCGCAATTGGGTTGGTCCTGAATGACGCGTCCAGTCAAATACATCTGAGGTAGATTGCCGCCAACCAAAGCACAGCCAGGTATCAAAGTTACAAGATGCTAGAGAAGCAGCTAAGGAAATAGAAATAAAAAAAATAACTCATTTTGATTGAGTACTCACAACTTAGTCTTGTTGAATTCTACAAGATACACAAAGTATACAACTACATCACTGTTATCTGTTCATATTATTTTACGATTATTTTACGAAATAAAAAAACACATTGACAAAATAAAAAAAAAATAACAAAATAACAAAAAGGGCCCAAAAACTATGCAGGCAAATAAAATGCTATTAAAGTTACATAACTTGCCAGTTAAAAATAAATATAAACGTGTGTGGTGGTTTTGCTGAATTTAGTTAGTAACATGCAATGGGGCTAACGTTTTGGGTCTCAAGTGTTAGCGGGTGAAGCGAACTGAGCCCGCAAGGTGTCGGGGGTTGGGCGGGGACAAAGTGAGCCTGCTCCAATGCTTTTAATTTTGTCATTTATGACACCATTTATCCTTCGCCTGGAAAAAGTCAGCTACCATTAGCACGAAAAATGTTACATTCCAATAGCATGTTAAAAATTTCCATATTTCCACTGCATTGTCATAAATTAACACGCCAGAATTTATAAACAATGTATTAACACTATTCAGCTTGGGATCGGGGGTGGGGGGGGGGGGGGGGCACAAAAAGCCTGCGCATAATTTGAATATTCATAACTTTTATAATATGGAAGCAAACACCACCAAACCGGATTTTCTTAAATTTCATCTGACAACGATTTGGTATGACATTTTATTGTTCACATAACTTGGATTTCTCTGTACCTGTTGAGGAGTAATTTTAAGTTTACACCTTTTGCTGTTCATTAGCAGAAAATATAAATTCATTTGTGTGAATAGTTAGACAGTAGCGTGGAAATATTTTCATTTACACCAAAAGATCATTCATTTACGCGAAAATAACTTCATTAACGATTTCAGCATAAGCAGTAACATTCAATGATACAAAAAGTTTTCGTTAGTGCATATATAACTTAAGGTGGTTCCCAACAGTTTTCAGCACTTTTCAATACATAGAAGTTGATGGGTCATTATAACCACTCTTTCTCAGTTGATGCTACAATCATGATATCAAACGAATGCCAAATGATTTGTGAACACGTTGTTATCATTTCTGTGACACAATATGTTACTATAGCAACAGTATACCGTGCTAAAAACACCCTTAATTTTAGCTTTAAGTGTTAATAACCCAAAAATGACTCGGTAAACCCCATTTTTATCTCGTTAATGCGCATGCGCATTAAACGAGATTTCGGAGTTGAGTTCGAAAAAGGGACAAAAGTTGTTACCAAAATTTTGTGGACTTTTGTCCGGGGGGGTTTCTTCTTCCTTCTTTATAGAAGCTATATTAGGGCATTGAGGATATGGTTGGTTAAACCGGTAAGGATTTCAAGAAGGGCGTCACATACTGCCACTAAAATTTTTGGGGAGCACCCCCGGACCTATTGTTAATTTCCCTAGGGTATTGGGATGTCAGAACTTGTCATGAACTTGTCATATCTCACATAACGTTACCGCAAAGGTATTAGTCCTTCTTAAATTTCGATATCTCACGTTACCTATCAGGGTAAAAATAGGTCAAAATTAATGCGTTTTCTTGGGAAACGTAGTTTGAGAATTTCACGGTGTATTTTACTAATGGAGACGTTTTAAGAAAGTTAAATGGGACAGGAAAGTTTGTGTTTTAATATGAGCGGTATGGCAAAGCAAAATAGCATGAACTTTGCGTTTTTTTTCTATTCATTGCTATTACGGTTTGATTGTGCAATAGTATGGGAAAGACGTCATAGTTTTGTTGATTTGTCCGACTGAATTTGTTTTGCGGGAGGAAATTTTTGCGGGTTGCGGAGACAGCTAAAATTTCTGCTGGAAGGAAATGTTTGCGGATTTCTGGTCAAGTAAAAATAAAATCCAAGGCATCGGTATTAAACAGCAATTTTACTTCCTGACCGGAGGTTTGTATAATTCCCATAGTTATGGTTGCTGTTCTGGCGCCAATATGAACATAAACAACGAGAAAACTAGTGAGTGAATTATTGTACGTTGTTGTAAAAACGTAACAGTATTATGATAACAGTCTCTGGTTCTTTTGAGGACATGTCTGGAGTTGAATCGGGAATACAAATGACTGTTGTGTCGGTCGCCTCGGAGTTATGAGAGTTCACTGTTATATGAGAGTTATGAGTTATGAGAGTTCACTGTTAAAAAGTTTCTATGGATCAATTCAGCTTGGTTTACTCCGCATTCAGCTGTGAAAGGTTTTGCTTAGTATGAAATTGGCTTTTATTATAAGCTTTTGTGCTATTCATCGAAATTTAATCTTCTAAAAGTCAACAGGGTTTTGTTTTTAACAATCAAACTTAATTGTTTTAACCTCTTTGAAAAGCATTCAATTACTGTACCACCTTCTGAACAATAGTTTACCTTGGGTTAATTTATCGTTCTTAATTAGGTTCGTTCCACTATTCAAGTTGACACCTTGTTAGTAAATTTATCATGTCTAGCCGATTTTTCACGTATCAAGCTGTACACACAATAGTTGTTATTACTGTTCTAACAAACAAACAACAAACAAAACTTTATTAGACATAAACTTAAATACAGTTACCCTGCAAATTAGCAAAAACGCTATTCGAGGCAGGGAAAAGTAATGTAATTGAAAAGAAAATAATAAAGGTTAGACAATATAACAACACAGAAGCTGATCTGTAGAGTTACAGATTTTTTTAAAGCTTTGATAAAATCATGATATTGGTGGCAGATACGGGAAATAAATGAAATGTGCAAATTATACCAATTTCATTTGTTTAATATCACAAAGTATTTGGGGAACATCAATATAGTCATCTGTTTTCTGAAGAATCTCCAGAAGAATTTGTTTGATTTTCGATTTGAATTGAGATTTCCTCAACGATTTAAGAGATTTAGGTAGTCCGTTCCATATCATAGCACCAGTTCTCGCAAATGATTTTTTCATTTTTTCCGTTCGGGAGTACTCAACATAATAATTTTGGTTTGATGCAGACCTAGTTCTATAGTTATGTACATCGGTCGTTAGTCTGAACATACTTCTCAGATTACTTGGAACAGTTTGGTGATAAACGTCATGCATCAACAACGAAAGACGTTCAAAATTTAAAAAGATTAATGGTAGAGTCCTCGTTTGATGGAAGAAGTGAATGGCATGGTCCATAGGCTTAGCGAAAAATATCAATCGAAGAGCTCTTTTCTGAAGAATCAATAATTTATTTGTATGAACTTTAGCACCTTGGCCCCAAGCACATATACCATAGGTTAAATAGGGCGAAATTAGGGACTGAAAGATAGTCAAGAGCGTTTGACGAGGAACAAAATGCCTTAACTTTGCTATAACACCAACGCATGTACTGATTTTTCCAGATATGTGCTCAATATGGTGTTTCCAGGAGAGATCAGCATCAATATAAACTCCTAGGTATTTAACATATTCCTTCATCTCAAGAAATTTGTGTGAATTTGTTTCATTATCAAGAACAGTAATGCATGGAATAAATGGTAAAGATTTTTGACGCGGACGAAAAATTACAAAGTTAGATTTCTTAATATTAAGTGATAGCTTATTGGCCTTCAGCCAATCACAAAGATTTCCAAGTTCAGTGTTAATTTTGAATTCAAGTTCGCGTAAGTTTTTATTAGCATACAACATGCTAGTGTCATCGGCAAACAAATAAAATTTAAGCACACAGCTTGATTTGTGAATATCATTAATGTACAGGAGGAATAAAAGTGGTCCAAGTACTGAAAACTGTGGGACCCCACAGAGTGTTAGTTCTTGGTTTGATATAGTGTCATTAACAAGTGTTGTTTGTTTACGGTTTGTCAGGTATGATTTAAACCAGTCATGCACAACACCCCTGATACCGTAATTGTAGAGCTTAGATAAAAGAATACTATGATTCACTGTATCAAACGCTTTTTTAAGATCAATAAAAATTCCGCACGTGTATTTTCCTTTGTCCATGTTGCATTGTATGGTGTTAATAATATCAAGTATTGCGTGTTGGGTATTATGTTTAGTACGAAACCCGTATTGTGAGGCAAATAGGATGTCATATTTGTCAATAAATTTATTGAGTCTAGTAAACATAAGTTTTTCAAAAATTCTGTTATAAACAGACAGAAGGGAGATTGGGCGATAGTTTTCTGCCTCCGTGGCATCATCTGCCTTAAAAACGGGAATTATTTTAGCAAGTTTAAGTTTATCTGGATAAATTCCACATGAGATAGATTGGTTAAAAATATTTGCTAAAGGTTCACTTATAATATATTTACCCATTTTAAGAAGTTTAATAGGACACGAATAAAGCCCGTAGGCTTTATTATTTGATAACAGACTGATTTCACTCACAATGTCACTTGGAGTAACTGGTTCAAAACTGAACGTATTAAGTACCGGTGGATCTAGAAAATGATTGAAACATTTTTCCACAGGGGGTATGGCGCTGGCTAATTTGTGGTCAACGTTTGCAAAATAGTTATTCATTGTATTACTTATTTCTTTATGGTTGCATGTTAATTTATTGTTTTTACTGGTTTTGAGACTGTTTATTTTATTTACTTTATTTCTGTTGCGAAATACCAGCGAATTAATCCCGTTCCACGTTTGCTTAATATCAAATAATGTTGACGTAAAATAATGGTGATAGTAGTTCTTTTTACTTAATCGAATTAGTGTTGTCAGTTTATTACGATAGATCCTATATTTGTCAGTATCACCGTTTAAGAAAAGATTATTTTTTATTCTTATTGAGGTCATTAAGCCTTTTGTTATCCAAGGTTTAGAAATAATTTTAAACTTCCTTTTGGAGATGTTTTTCATTGGGGCATGCTTGTTCACTACTTTATTGATTTTATTGTAAAAGGTCGAAAACACTAAGTTGGTATCCGGCTAAATTAGTCTCGTCCGGCACTCACGGTGTTTTTTCAGTTTTATTTAACTAATCAACGACTTGGCAAGTAATGTTGTCATTTTGTTTTTTCAGTATGAATAGTTTAGCTGACTCATCGAAGTTAAATTTAGTAGCTTTTGTTGTAGGTGAATAACTCGATAATGGTACCTCGCTAGTACGTGCCGTACAAGTTATTTGCCGACCTTGCAAATCTATTGATACGACACCATTACGTGCTTAAAAAGCCGCTTGCTGACTTGGCTTTTCTGCTACTTCTTTGTTTTAGGGTTTTCAAATGTAGATTACTTTTAATAATAGTTTTATGAACAATGGACACTTGGGTTAAAAATATATTTTGAAATTTACTTTTGCTGAGCTCAAAGAATTTCGCTTGACACTTTCATTATGTTCCTTTGTGTTGAACACTTGTACCTTACGTATATAAGAACCTAGTTTGCAATTGTTAGTTGGATTACATCGTTTGATTACATCGTTGGATTACATCGTAAAGTCACAAGTCAGGAATAAACGCTGTTGGAACCGCAAGTCAGGTTTCTTGATCGCCTTCCTGGTGCGTACCAGTTCGTGGTTTGATCCCGAGAGAGACGGCTCTCCTTTGCAAGCGAGTTGCCCATTTGAGTTAGTTTTCCCCCGTTATCAAGCGCCGATTCCCCTAAAGGCTTTCCTTAGTCCAACACCGGCAAAACCTTCCGTCACACCGGATCAGAAAAAGGTTTTTAAAAATACTGCGGTCAGGAATCCCGCATGTTTGATTACTTTAGTACAAATTTTATAATCTGTGTTTAACAGAGAAATTGGTTGCCAGTTTTTCAAGTCTAACTTGTCCTTCTTCTTGTAAAGCAGGCGGATAATTCCTTGACGTTGTGTGTCAGAGATTGATCCGTGTTTAAAAGAGTAATTTAGTAAATCGTGACTTAATGGACCCTAGCCTGCATGACAGGCGCTTTATGAGCCAAGCGGGGCGAGCGAAGCATTTCGCGCGAAGCGCGAGACGAGGGGAGGAAAAAAAATAAGCGCCTGTAGACAGTCCATTGTTCTGGCTCTTCCGCCCACCAGCTCCCACCAATATTAACTGACCGCAGTGATTTGGAAATAACCAATCAAAACACGATCTATATCGCAAGTTATGGAGATTTGAGAGTAGATAAGGTAATATGTGGTGTAAGAGAAGTAAATTCGGATGTGCGTAGGCTAATAAATTGATTAAAAGGTTGTTTGTGTAAAGGGTATTCGTTTATAGCGGTGTGGGAGGAAAGCGTGAAGGGTGAATTGTCTTGTGAGTGTTTAAAGAGGTTTTAAAAGACACTGACCTTTTTCTATAGTAAGTGAAGGAAAAAACGGCAAACTGATCCTTACGGCAGAAAAACAGAAGCAGAAGCAAATAAAATAAAATAAAAGTGGAATATAATAGTGCCCAATATTTCGCTTTGCAAAACAAAGCTTCTTCAGGGGCTAGCACTATAAATGATTACAACTGTAAAACCGTTATACAAGTGGTTTTGAAAAAAAACTAAAGAATAACAAAAACAACGAATATGATCGGTGAAGGGTTTGACGAATGATAAACTAAACTGACTAGTGATGAGAAAGTTAATGAAGTTCGTCGCGTCTGTTGATTCCGAGTGGTTCTAACGTCTTTGCTTTGTCTATGAGAAATGCTTCACGCGCTTTTCGTAGCTGGTATTAATAGATTAAAAAGGGTGAAACCTGTACAAAAAATTACAGCCGGAATGACATAGCGAAAATCCGGCCTGAAGTGATTTTTACGGCCTGTATTGAATGAGACAAATACGCTTAAAACAAGCCATTCTTCTCGGTCTTGTCTCGGCGATAATCTAGCCTGCATAACAGGCGTTATTGGGGGCCCTCAAGCGGCAGTTTTGGGGCGTTAGCGCGTAGCGCGAGACACGAGCGCGAAGCGCGAGAACAAAAATGTCTCGATTCTGCAGTGGAAAACTTTCTGCTTTGTAATACATGCAGAATTTGGGAAAGAATTAGGGGTGCGTGACTCAGACAAAGTTTGCTGTCAGCTCAAAGGCTTTGTATGTGTGTGACCCATATATACTAATTAGCAGTAGCTAAAAAAACCCGGGGGGGGTCTCCCATATATAAGCTATACGGGTATGTGCGCTGGATGGGGTCGGGTTTTTGACCTTCTGGGTCTGAGATGGGGTCTTAGTTTTGCCCACTAAGTCTGAGATGGGGTATACTTTTCCGTTCAATATTCGAATTAAGTGTTTTGTCATTTTTTTCCGGTACATTTTTCATCTGGAACCATGCCTGTAGAAGTCGATTCAATGAGCGTGTATGGGTTTGACGCCTAATTCTGTCAATTTGTGTAAACAAACCACTTTTTTGTATAAAGAGCCTTTTACCAAATTTAACTGTATGGTCTGAGATGGGGTAGCAAAAATAGAAATTTTAGGTCTGAGATGGGGTGGAGGTTCTTAGGTCCCAGCGAAACACCCCCACCACCGACGCCCGGAGGGAGACTCCCATATGAAAGGGGCGGGGATGCCCGTCGGAAATTTTGAATTAAACCCCTAAAGGAGACCAATCTGGGTGTGGCTCAAGCTTTTGTTGACCCCTAAAAGAGACCATTTTAAAACACAGACAAATGTATTATATTAATGTTTCTTCGCGTGCAACCCTAAACGAGACTTTCACGGCAAAATATAATGGCGTTTTGCCCAGAACACCCTAAGCGAGACCAAAATCCGAAATTTACACCCCTAAGCGAGACGACAAGCATCCCCGCCCCTTTCATATTGGAGACCCCCCCCCCCCCCCGGGTTTCGACGGTGATCGGGAGACTAAAATTGATGGTTTTTGAGAGGCGCGCTACGTAGAAACATCCGTTATGTTGCGTCAGTTTTTTTCACATGGTTTGGCCATGTTCTCTCTGGCAGATAGTTTTGCAACAGTGGCATGATTTTCTCAACTGTTTTATTCATTGTGTATGGCATAAGCTGTACACGTGGACAGGGTCATATCCGAAGTTTAAAACCAAGTGGACATTTTTGAAAGTGCTAACTCAGTCAGGTTAGTTACTCGAACTTGTTGCTACACTGTGCTGACGATCCGCAATAACGGCGAAATACCTATCCGCAGTTGCATTTAAACTTTCGGTTTGGTCTCAATCATGCCATCGTTGCGTTACTTTTTCTACGCAGTTGTCAGCCCTTGCTTCTTATAGTACCGTCGTAAGGGCCGATACGGCCTGAATTCGTTTCTTGCTTGTAGCAGGGCGAAAATAAAGAATTTGAAAAAAAAAAAGAAACCAAAGCCTTTTGACCAGCAAAAAATAAAGGAAAACTATTTTTGGTCGCGAAATCGAGCGGACCGCTTTTAGCGGGACTGCCACTTAACGCAAACAGACGTACCACTAATCGAAAAACGGAAAACAGAGATATTTCAGCCGATCCACATCTGAATAAGTTACAAGAAAAATATTAAACATCAAACAACATTTAACACACCGGGCCCTATGGAATATATGAATGATCGATGTTTTAAAATATATTAAAGTGAAGTCGCTTAGCGAGTGACAACCGGACATCTCGTGAAAAGTTGCTTAAAGTTAAGGCAGGAAAGCTAGTCGGCAATTAATTTTAGCCAATGAGAAGCCAGTTGTGGTCATTTATCCGACAAGGCTGTCAAATCGGAGATAAAGCACGCGTTCTATTTTCATGCCTTTCTCGTCGCATATTTGCGTCTTGTTGTACTAGATGTGGGTGATTAGCGAGTGACAACCGGAAATTTCGTGAAAAGAGTTGCTTTTCAACTCGCTTAAAGTTATTAAAGCGAGTCAGCTCAATTGAATTGAACTCTCGTTAAATTTAAGGCACGAAAGCAGGTAGCTTAAGCGATTTGGCAATTAATTTTAGCCAATGAGAAGCGAGTTGTGGTCATTTATCAGACAAGACTGTCAAATTTGAAATAAAAAGCGTTCTATTTTCATGCCTCTCTCGTCGCATATTTGTGTCTTGTTGTACTAAATGTGGTCCAACCAAATTGCAAAGAAACTGGAACGGTTGCATCTACATACGAAGTATTCTCGCCAAATATTGTAAGGTAGTAGGTGCCGGCGCTCTCATTGCGTCAATGGTGGCGCAATTTCTGCGAAAAATAGCTCAAGACGTCTTTAATATGGCTTTGCATGCGTGAGGCCAACGCTCACGGTTTCTTTCGGTGACTATGGCTCCTGGCAAAATATGTTGTTGTTGCTCATTTATATTAGATTCGGCATATGTGGAGGGGCCTAATTTGATTGCATTATACAATGGATTTATTTTTGCGCACAATTAACGTTAATGTCCCTTTTTTAGTAGTCATTGGAATACTGAATCATTGCTATTACGGTTTGATTTATGAAAGAGTTATTTCAATTTTAAATGGTTATTAAATGTTGAGGTGTCATGATTATGTAATAGTATGTTAGAAAGGTAAGATTTTGCTGATTAAGCTAACTAAAAAACTTTCGGCTTGATTATGCAAGAGTATGGATTTGGCTTTTGTTCTGTCGGTTTTGGAATATCGAATCATTGCCATATGAAGCACTCATCAGTCAAATATTTCAATAGTATTGCAGGAGAAAATCCAGATGATATTAAAGTTTTGAAAACAGCTCCAACTGGGAAAGCTGCTTTCCATATTAGAGGCAATACATTTTTACACACGACATTCAAGTTTTTCAGTTTCAACCATGTTTGAATTTAGAAATAATGAGACAAAAAGATGCCAAAAAATTTGCAGAGCTACTTAATCGCATGAGAAAGGGAAAACATACTAAACATGATATTGCCATTTTAAATCGAAGAGTTCTTAATGTAAAATCAAAAGAAAAAATTATCCTATGAATATTTCCTATTTATGTCCTACAAATGCACCAGTAGATGATCACAACAATGCTATTTATAACATTCACTTACAACCACTCATTTCACAGTCAAAAACCGTTGATGAGCCTCCACTAGTTTTAACCACTTCTGCAGTCACCGGCAAATGAATTTTAAAGCCTTCATACCGTAGCCTTTTCGTTCTTTATTTAGCAAGACTCCACTTTCTGTTCTACTGTAAAGTGTACTTCATCCCTGTTCATCCGTTGCTTCAATAACTAAATGTCTCGCGGAATAAAATGACATTATTGCCTTGTACATAAAATCTTTGTCGCGTATGTACTCTTCGGAAAGATTGAACATTCGATTTTACACCCCCCCCCCCCCCCCCCAATCAAGATTCTTCGTTTTTGTTAACCTCACGTTCTAACGCATTAACGAGATGGCTTTAAGAGCCCTTTGATTATTGTCGAATATTGATCAGTAGGATCAGATGCAACTTTTGGCAAAGTTTAAAAAAATTCTGTAGGTGGATCTGAACCCCAACTGAACCCCGCCCAAAATACTGTAGGTGGGGTTCAGAGCAACCTTAAATTTTCGAAAATTTAATGTGGGTCTGAACCCCAACTACAGATTTTTTTTAAACTTTGCCAAAAGTTTCATCTTATCCTACTGATCAAAATTCGACAATAAAAAATGGGGTTCGATTCGCCGAGTCATTTTTTAGTTACTAACACTTAAAGCTAAAATTATGGGTGTTTTCAGCTCGTTATACTGTTGCTATAGTAACATATTGTGTCACAAAAATGATAACAACGTGTTCACCAATCATTGGGCATTCGTTTGATATCATGATTGTAGCATCAACTGATAAAATGGTCGCGACTTTAAAAGCGATCGACGAATTTTGTTAAAACTTAGTCTTCCTAAAGATTGATTAATTTTCAATACAACTGCCAAGTTTCAAATTCATTGAAACGTTCTAAGGCTGTCAATTTACAGCCTCAACGTAGGAAAATATTGAGCTGATTTTCACGAAAGTGGTTTGTTGCTCTCATTATGCGTCTCCATTGTCTCGAATCGCCATGCAATTGTAAATTTCAGTACATAATTAGTTCATAAACACTTCATTGCCTTGTTTTAAGTGTTACATGAATTCATGATGTATTGAAAGCTACAATTTCACGGCGATTTCATACAATGGAGGTGCATAATGAAACAACAAGCCACAAGCGCGAAAATCAGGCGAGCTCTGTCAATATTTCCCTGAGTTGGCGCTAAAAATTGACAGCCTTAGAATATTTCAATGAATTTGAAAATTGAAGATTGTATTAAGCATTAATTAATCTTCATGAGGACTAAGTTTTAAAAACATTCATCGATCGCTTTTTAATTCGTGACAATTATAATAAGTGTAGGGTCAATTTTTGATATCGAAAAGCAAAATAACACTCCAGGCCAGTTCATTTTCAAGCCAATATTTCTGAAATTCAAATGGAGCGATTTCCTTGCGATTTTCACCTAAAGTATTTGGATGGTATAAAATTCATTGAAGATCCAAATAGTATTTCATCAAGCCTTGCAGACATAAGTTTTAATAACATTTCAAAATTGTTTTGTTTTTGTTGTATTTTAACACCTTAAAACTTCACTGGAAATTTTCTCGAAAACGCTTCCATAGAAATTTGTAAAATGTTGTAGAGCTTAGGACAAGTACGTCAGATCGAAGATCCAGAGAGGGTTTTCCAAAATTATCTCTTGATGACAAGTAAATCGGTATTATGTAAAACAGGGAATGACGTCATAACGTCAAAACTTACTTCATCTGAAACTTTAATCTTTCTCTAGTACAGCTGTGGCGATCGATTTTCCGTTGGATCGTTTGTGGTGGTACACAAGTTTCTCAAAGCTAAACGGTATCGTCACTCAAAAACCCTGTCGAGCCACCTTAAAGCTATGTTTTTGTGAGTCGGCGAGAGTCAAACTGAGTTCAATATGAGAACAAGAACTCTACGAGTAGTAGAATCGGGCTTTAAAGTGTATATGAAATGATAAAATAATTTTGTCTAATATGCTTGTTTATGCCCTTATGAACCCAAATATTTGGGTTTAGTCGACCAGAAGCAACTTCATCGAGTGTTTTTGAAGCCGCAAAGATCGTATGTTGACGATCGAACGTGGGTGCATTTTGTGCGCGGCCAAAACGCTCAACGGGAGACCGGTTTGACGTCATCAGTGGTTCTGAATACACGACTGTAATGGCGGACAAGAGGGTTTTGAGGACACGCAGCACTTTAGTGTGGTCTATGGCCGTTATATATTGAGCTACAAAGACAGGAATTGTACACTGAGAATACATATGGCTTAATTTTCGAAAGGGAAAAGATTAAGAACAAACGCGGACTCGACACAGCTTTGAACATTCGAACGGCTCAGTTCTCGGTGAAACCCAGCAGACTTACTGTATCTCCGGAAATATTGATCAAACGTTTCATTCCAGAAAATGGACGGTTATTCCATGTAAATCTCTGCTCATTTTTCGAAAGCGACGAAGAGGATTTCCGTCGTCTCGAAGAGTAAGTGTGTGATATATTTTTGTGTATTTTGTAATTGTCAGCTTCAGTGAGGACGCTTTTATAAGTCCGCAGAAGATAGGTGTACATGTGATTTTAGAAAAGTCGACGTGAACATAAATGACACGTGTATTATATAGAAATGTCCTGTGAAATAAATGTAAATACTTCAGTATTTTAGTATTTTTATTTACTATTGTCTACTGGTTGCATGATATAATAATCAGGATCTAATTCACCCAAAAGAGAATAAAGAAAATAAATGTAAGATTTTCATTAATTACCTGCCTACAGACAACAATATACCTCAATCTGAGAAGTTATGACTAAATGTAACAATTTTAAAAACCTTCAGGCTGATGCCTTCCTCTTAGTCAATTTTCTTTACCTGTCTTAAGTGCACAAAAATCCATCAGACAATCCACCTGTATTAATGTGCAAGTAGAATAAATAAAATGGAAGTTGTGTATTGTGGGATTTCAGTAATTCCAAAAGCATATTGATAGAATGACAATCAGGTGATATACATCTGCAATGGATAAACATGTTGCACTCATGTTCAATGCAGAGGCTGAGTGGTTAGTGTTTTAGACTTTCAACCTGAAGGTCGGTTAAATTCGAGACCTGGTTTCTGCTATTGTGTTGTTTCCTCAACCAAGAAACTTAATTGTTCCACATTATCGCTTCACCCAGGTATAAAACTAGATACCGGCAAACATATCAATAATACTTGGGTGTGGGGGGATGTAAACTTTGCAGTGGACTGGCATCCCATCCGGGGGTACTAGTAATACACACTGTAGTCAATCAGTCATTTCGTGGGACAAAAACCAGGGGTGAATTTAATAAACTTTTCACAAGTGTAATTTACAAGCGTTGTCATTGTTTCAGAGGTTGAAAACAATAGCTACACTTTTAAATTCCACTTGAATTGACCTCAGGTCCTGCAGGTGTAGGTCACTCTACTTAGTGAAGACTTTACTACTCTTTTTTTATTGGAAAATTAGTATACTTCTATTCATGGGAGGAAAATTGAGCGAATTGAAACATTTGTCATTGATGTGAATTATTTTCTTTTTGAAAAACTGTAGGACAAACAAAAAATGCAAAACAGACTTGTTTTAGAATCACTAAACATTCGTTTAGCAGCTAGCCATACCATTGTTATTTTGCCAGGAAACACGATGGCAGCTGATAAAAAAGGAAAATTGCAGCAAACATGATATGGTACATAAGGGCAGACACAGACTAAAATTTAACCTCTCTAGAAACTTTTTGCTGTGTAATTCCTCACATAAAAGTCATCTTTTGATTAATAAATATTGCCAACCCCTCCCCACCTGCTTTCACCCCCTTTTTTGGTACAACCCAAGAATGATGATGAGGAGTAATCAGAAGTGTCAGTACTCATTGATGGCTGAGACGCGGATGTTGATATTTAAATTTAATTGAAGCATTAAAACCATTTCATGAAATACACTTAAATTGGCCAAAAATATTTTAAAGAAATATTTCAAGTGAGCACCAATAATTAATAAACTTGTGGCCACCTTAAATATACTATAGCTAGCTGCATTACTCTCCAGACTGGTAACCATACACTTGGGAGGACTGGAATTTCTCCCTGATGTATTTATGTAAACACTGGATGGAACAGGTCTTGCGTTGTCCCATCCTAAATAACAACAAAACCCTCAGACAAGCCATCTTTATGAAATCTAAACTTTTACGAAATCTAAACTTAATTATGAATTAATTAATTATGAAACTTAAATTTAATTATGAATTTAAACCATTTCACAAAATACACTTAAATTGCCCAAAAATATTTGAAAGAAATATTTCAAGATAGCACCAATAGTTAATATAAACTCGTGGCCACCCTAAATGTACTATAGCTGTGTTGCTTTGCAGACTGGTAACTGCACTTGGGCAGACTGGAATTTCTCCCTGATGTAGTTATAATATATAAACACAGCCGGATGGAAGGAGTCTTTTGTTGTCCCATCCTAAATAACCACAAATCCATCAAACAAGCCATCTGTATGAAACAGCTTGCAAAAACCTGATAGTCATTAAAAGTCATTAAAAATGATTAAATAAAATCCATGTCAGAAAACTGACTTTCATGCACTGTTGATACCATTCCTGAGGATGTCAAGGAACGTGCGTAAGAAACCGTTTTGAATTTTGACTTTGCTGTGTCTATCTAACATTAGCACTCGTAAATAAATAGCGGTATTACCATAATTAAAAGCGAAACTGGCTTCAGCTGAAAACTACAATTATTATTTTTTGGTCAGGCTCCCATTAAGCCTTCAAAGCACTCGAAAGATTTAGTTTTATTATTTTTTTCTTATTAGCGTTCTTATTTGTCTTTCTATAATTAATTTTTTTTAGGAATTATGCACACTATTAACGGTAGGAGATTTGGAAATAATTTAATGAAAATGGATTGCAGCCCAGCTGAATTTGCAATTACTTAAAACTGAGACACTGAAAGAATTCACAATTTGTTCATTGAATGTACGTGGTCTAGGTGACGAGGTAAAACGAAGGGAAACATTCAGATGGCTAAGGAACAAAAACATTTCGATATATTTCCTACAAGAGGTTCATTCCACAAAAGATATCGCTACGATTTGGACGAATGAGTGGGGCTATAAAACAATTTTCAGCAGCTGCTCTAGCTCGAAAGCAGGAGTCTGTATTCTTTTTATCAACAATTTCTTTTTTCAACTGCTTAAGCAATACTCCGATCCAGAGGGTAGATTCATCATAGCAGAATTGGCTACAAGCGAAAGAATTATTACGTTGATAAATATATATGCACCCAATAAGGACGACCCAGACTTTATGCAGAAAGTTTTAGACATCGCAACCGATTTCACCTGCGACGATATAATTTTTGGTGGCGATTTTAATCTAGTTCAAGACATTAAGAAAGACAAAAAAGGGGGTAATCCGACAACTCACAACAAAGCTTTAAACAAACTCAAAAATATAGTCGCAAATTTAGATTTGACCGATATATGGAGATACATGCACTGGGATGAACTAAGGTATAAACCTGGAGGCAGCGAAAACCAGAAATCCATTGTAGGTTAGACTATTTTTTTTTAATTAATCAAGGCTTGAGCCCGAATGTCTCGCATTCCGATATTATACCTGGCTATAGGACAGATCACTCAATGGTTACACTATCAGTCACACTGCAAGCCAACCCCAGAGGCCCCGGCTACTGGAAATTAAATACGTCTTTCCTTATTGAATCCGAATTTATTGCCGATATCAAAGCGACCATTCAGGGTGTTAAAGAACAATATGGGGATGATCAAAATGTTGACGACTCTCTGCTTTGGGAAATGGTTAAGCTAAAAGTAAGAGAGTGCTCGATTAGATATGCAAAGAAAAAGAAAGTACAACAAACAAACTTGGAAAAACAGATCGAAAACAAAATCTGCATACTTGAGAAAATCGTGGAAGATGCCAAAACACTTCCACACGAGAAAACCTTAGCTATTGAATATTTAGATAAAGCCAAGCGTGAATTCGAACTCATTAATCAATACAAAACAAAAGAAGCTATAATAAGAAGTAGAGCGAAATGGTACAACGAGGGCGAAAAAAACAGCAGGTATTTTCTTAACCTTGAAAAAAGACAGCTAAAGGTGGCAAACGGGCGCACTCTTACCAAAGACAAAAACATACTAGAAGAATGCAAACGATTCTACAAAAATCTATATACAACACAAAAAACGGAAAATGAAAACATAAATAAATACCTTTTCTTCCCTGAAAACAATGAATGTAAATCATCTCAAGAAGATGCAATTTCTTGTGAAGGAATGCTGACGGAGAAAGAATGTTAGAAGCCCTTAATACAATGGAACCCAATAAATCTCCAGGTACGGACGGAATACCAGCTGAATTTTACAACGTTTTTTAGAAAGATCTGTCCAATTTGTTTATAAAAGCAATCATCGCGTCTTACAATCGCGGACGACTGGGAATTTCCCAAAGGAGAGGGTTAATTAAACTTATTCCTAAAAAGAACAATATTCTTTCAAATTTGAAAAACTGGCGCCCTCTCACTCTTCTAAACACAGATTACAAAATTGCAACAAAGGCAATAGCGAATCGGCTAAAAAAGGTGCTTCCTAGGCTCATAAATCACGATCAAACAAGCTTTCTCAAAGATAGATCTATCAGCGAAAACATCCGATTGATCGAAGGTTTGATAAGACATACAGAAGAAGAAAAAATTCCAGGTCTTCTACTATTTGTCGATTTCGAAAAAGCATTTGACACCTTAGAATGGTCCTTTGTTCAGCAGACGGTTCGAATACTATAAATTTGGCGCTTCTTTAAAAAAATGGATTGAACTCTTTTACGTTGAAATTGGAAGCAGTGTAGTAAACAATGGCTGGTCATCTGACTTTTTCACTCTGGGAAGAGGTGTTAGACAAGGTTGCCCCTTATCTCCTTGCATCTTTATTCTTTGTACTGAGATAATGGCTTCAGTAATTCGACGTAATTCAGATCTAAGAGGCATCCCAATAGACGGAGAAGAAACAAAAATAAGTTTATACGCAGATGACACTACTTTAATCCTTGACGGCACAAAATCATCATTACAATTCTCACTAACCACCTTGGATGCCTTTCAAACGGTATCTGGTCTTAAAATCAACAACGAAAAAACCGAAGCCCTCTGGATCAGAGCGCTGAGCGGAAGTGAAAAAGAATTGTTTCCCGAGCGTAATTTTAAGTGGGCCAAAGACTCCGTAAAAGCACTAGGCGTGTGGTTCTCCACATTATGCAAAAAATCGCAAGCCCTGAACTTTAAGGAAAAAAAACTGAGAAAATTCAAAACCTAATCGAAAGTTGGACTTTCCGCCGATTAACCTTTTTGGGAAAATAACCGTCATAAAAGCTTTTCTGACTTCGCAATTAGTTTACATTTTAACACCTTTGCCAACAGACCATTGCGCTCTAAAGGAAATCAACAATCTTCTCTTCCATTTCCTATGGGATGGTAAAAAGGACAAAATTAAGTGCTCTGTTATGATAGGCAACTACAGGAATGGGGGAGCGAAAATGATATATATTTTCACATTCAATGCTTCACTTAAAACTACTTGGATAAAAAAATATATAGATGAAAACAATAATGGTAAATGGAAAAATCTATTTAACCTTTCTCTTAAGATGTTGGTGGTCCACTCGTTATCTCGTTAATGCGCATGCGCATTAAACGAGATTTCGGAATCAGTCGACGAAAAAAGGGACAAAAGTTGTTAACAAAATTTTGTGGACTTTTGTCCGGGGGGGTCTTCTTTCTTCTTTATAGACGCTATATTAGGGCATTGAGGATATGGTTGGTTAAAGCGGTTATGATTTCAAGAAGGGCGTCACATACCGTCACTAAAATTTTTGAGAAACACCCCCGGTCCCATTGTTAATTTCCCTAGGGTATTGAAATGTCATGAACTTGTCACATCTTACGTTACGTCACCACAAAGGTATTACAGTTCTTATTAAGTTTCGATATCTCACTTTAGATTTATGTGTGCTATAAGTTCTACGCTGTTTGCGTTTTATGCTTTTTGTTTCCTCTGTGGATGTGTCGGAGACGTTCGACGCTCCTTGCGTCTTATGCTTTAGAAATTTCACGTTGTATCTTTGTCCGCTTTTTTAGGTTTATAGCAGAGTTGTTTTTCAACTATTTTAGAGATTCGACCTCATCGCCTGACAGATTGTTTCTTATCTGGGATTTATTGTTTCTGTGGTTTAAAGGACAGATAAAATGTACACATGTTAAATAAAAAAACACGCGACTTTTTGCACGGGAAAGTTTGTTATTGTGTTGATTCTGGGTTCGATAGGCGACGAACAACTGCTGAACTCAACTAAAACACTTTAATACGAAGCCGTAAAATAACATGGCTTACAACACGTGAGAACGTTCACGAAGCGTCTCTGAGCCTGCGCTCAAAATAGGTAAGCGGTTCAAGTTACTACTTCATGAATACTGTCACATCTTCCCTCTTTTAAGAATAAAAAAATGAAATATTAATAACGAGTGTCTCTTTCTGATAACTTATTAGAGTAACAAAAAAAACAGTTTGAAAGTCAGTGAATGTTCTTTGAACCTAGACACAGTCCTGAAATCTTTGAGGTGGGCGAATACTTCTGCCAAATCTCGTAAGCATCACAGGTGATGTTAATGTCTTGTTCATGGGCGAGGATAACAAGGAACTAGCTTCTTTAGCGGGTGGAGAACTAAGACGACTTTCCTCTGGGACTGTTGACTGAATCTCTTTGAATGGTGTTGATATTTCTGGTACAGGCTTTGGTGATGGTTCTTTGGTCTTCACCAGGTGCCTTCTATTTCTCCTGTAAAATCTTCCTTGTAAATCGACTTCATGCGATCTAGGTGCGACTTGCTTGACTACCATTCCTTTCTTCCACAGTTTCTGCTTGTCTGTAGGTAGGGGTTTCATACGCACGGTGTCGCCGGGTCGTAGGTCAGGTAACTCTCTAGTCCCTTTGTTGTAGTTGTGTTCTTGCTTTGCCTTTCTTTCTTTCAACTTGTCCTCTGTTCCTTCTACAATCTTGGGTTGAAGTAGTGCACCAGCTGTTGGCAACCGTGTCTTTGTGCGTCTTCCAAACAATCTTTGGACCGGTGATGTTCCAATGCTGGCAGATGGCGTGTTTCGCCAATCAAGAATGGCTAGGTATGGGTCTTGTCCACTTGCCTTTGCTTTGGTAAGTAGTCTCTTGGCCAACTTCACTGCATTTTCTATCTTCCCATTTGACTGGGGATAATGGGGTGACGATGTCTGATGATCAAACTGCCAGGTCGAAGCAAACTCCTTGAACTCTTTTGACACAAATTGAGGTCCATTGTCACTATAGAGTGTATCCGGTATGCCATGGCGAGCGAATTGATTCTTGAGTGACTTGATAACAGAACTTGCATGGGTATCTGGTAGCTGGTTTAGTTCAAAGTAATCTGACCAGTGGTCAATAACGATGAACCAATCTTTGTTGTCAAAATTGAAGAGGTCTGTTGCTACATGGGACCAGAGGTGCTTAGGTGGATCATGCGGTATGAGAGGCTCTTTCTGTTGGTTTGCCTGATACGTGTTACAGGTGTCACATTTAGCAACACAGTCCTTGATTTCAGATGTCATCCCTGGCCAAAATAGGACATCTCTTGCCTTTTTTAAACAACCTTCTATACCAATGTGGCTCGAGTGTACTTTCTTCACCATGTGTGACCTCAATGCTCCAGGTACGATCACCCGATTTCCTTTGAAGAGAATGCCATCTTGAATAGTCAGTTCCTCTCTGAGGTGAAAGTAATTTCGGATTTCTGGTGGAACTTCTTCTTTCGTGTTTGGCCAACCAACCTGAATAACATGTTTCAGCTTCTGAAGGCTTTCATCGCTTTCAGTTTTCTCTCAAAGATCTGCAAGGCGTTCGGCTGTGATTGGCAGAAATTCAACCATGTTAATTTCTTCTATGGACTTGATTAAATATTCTTCTTGCTTTACGGCAAACACATCAGAATTCATCTTCTCTGAAGCTGTATCATCCGGTAAGTATACTCGACTAAGTGTATCCGCGATGAACAGTTCCTTCCCTGGTTTGTACACGAGGGTCAGGTTGTACTTCTGCAAATGTAACAGCATCCTCTGAAGCCTCTTGGGAGCTGAAAGCAGAGGTTTCTTGAATATATTCTCCAAAGGCTTGTGATCAGTTTGTACAGTTACTTCTCTTCCATAAACATACTGATCAAAACGTGTGCATCTGTGAACTTTGCTGAGTAACTCTTTCTCGATTTGCGCGTAGTTGCGCTCGGTGCTTGTTAGTGCCCTTGAGCTGAAAGCTACAGGCTGACCTTTTTGCATAATGGTGGCACCAAGTCCAGATTCAGAGGCATCGCATTACAGAGTTACTTCCTTAGCGTTATCGAAGTACCTGAGTACTGGCTCCTTTGTGATAAGCTGTTTCACTTGATTTAGCGCATTCTCATGTGTGTCATCCCAGTGCCATAACACATCTTTGTCTAACAGGCGTCTTAACGGTTCAGTGACATCAGACAGGTTGGGCAGAAATTTCGCAAGATATGTGATCATTCCCAGCAGTCTTTGCAGGGACTGTTTCTCAGCAGGGGTGGGCATCTCCAAAATTGCTTTAACTTTATTTGGATCAGGCTTTAAACCATCCGGGGTTAACAAATGACCACTGTACGGCACTTCTTGCTTTCTCAACTGTAACTTCTTTGGATTGAGCTTAATGTTCTTTTCACGGCATCTCTCGGTGAGTGCGATTAGATTTCGGCCATGATCTTCAACTGCACTTTCATAAGTATCGCCCTCTCCTACACACAGGATGTCATCTACGATGTCTTCAATACCACTGAGACCTTGAAGACTTTCATAGATTCGACGCTGATATTCCTCTGGGGCTGTTTTGATACCAAAGGGTAGGCGCAGCCAACGGTAACGACCGAAGGGCGTATTAAAGGTAGTGAGGAATGATGACTCTTTATCTAACTGGACTTGCCAGAACCCGTTCTTGGCATCCAAAACAGAAAACACCTTTGCCTTGCTTAGCCTGGTCGCCACTTCTATCGTCGGAAGCGGATAGTGGGGTCTTAGGAGCGCCTTGTTTAAATCTTGTGGGTCAATACAAATTCTTAACTTGTCCGGCTTATTGACTAGAACCAAACTGGACACCCAATTGGAAGGCTCTGTGACTGGAGTAATAACTTCTTCTTTAACTAACTTATCCAGGTCTTCTTTCAAATGGTATCTCAATGCTACTGGAACCTTTCTAGGGGGGTGAACAACTGGTTTCACAGTCTTGTCAAGTTCCATATGGTATAAACCATCCATGCACCCTAGGCCTTCAAACACCTCACTGTAATCTTCTAAAATCCGCTCTCTGGTCAGAACACTTGGTGTGGTTTGTAACTTATCGTTCACTGAATTCACATTTTCAGAGTCTAGCACGTTATTCACCATAACTTTGAGGAAGTTCAGTTCCTGACAAGTTTCAGCACCCAACAATGGTCTGACATCCTCATCAATAATAAAGAAATCAACATCTTGGCTCACCTCACCTTTAGTACATCTGAGAGTGGACTTTCCCAATGGAGCCATTGTAGTTCCATTGTACATTTTGAGTGTTGCAGATGTTTTCTTCAAATACAGATCCCTGGGATTTCCCATGATGTTTGAAAATTCTTTGAGAGGTAACAAGTTACAAGTTGCTTCACAGTCTAACTGAAATGTCACATCTCTGGAGTTGTTTACCTTCACTGTTGCGAATAGCTGTTTTGGGTAGGTCTTTGCTTCCACAGCACTTACTTGGTGAGTAATGACATCAATAGTATACTCTTCAAATGGACATTCATCTAGATCCTCAACATAGTGCAAATTCTGATCAACATGTGAACTCTCATGCGACTTCTTGCCTGTTGTGCACTTCAAAGCAAAATGGTTATTCCGACCACACTTCTTGCACTGCTGTCCATAAGCAGAGCATTTCATCCTATCTCGTACATGTTTCCTACCACAAAACTTGCAATTAATCTGCTGCACACTTCCACTAGACGGTTTCTTCTCTTCAGGTTGCTTCCTGGGACATCTATCTTTCTCAGATATGACCATTTTCTAAGACGGTTAGACAATGAACGCTTGTGTCCTATGGGATATAGCGCCTCTCGCATTAGATAGAAGTGCCACTCGGACTACGCCCTCGTGGCCTTCTATCTATGCTCGAGGCACTATATCCCATAGAATACTCGCGTTCATTGTCTAACCCTTACATAAAATCTACACATGTTAAATAAAAAACACACGACTTTTTGCACGGGAAAGTTTGTTATGAGTGGTTTTAATGAGGTCCACGCAGCTATAAAGCGTAGCGAATACAAGCTAAAAACTACCGATCCTGTAGTTCATATGACATACACACGAACGTTGGAGGAAATGTTGTTTTATTAATTTGTTAATCTCCATTTACCCGTTTGCAACGACAATTTTAGTTTAGATTTACTTGTAAAACCTTTCAAAGGCGGCGTCCAATGGACTCACGTAAAGTCTGTCACTTGTGGTTTCCCGTAGCGTTGCGCTCCATTAATTTTGACCTCACTTTACCGTCCTTTCTTCGCTCGCATTCGGTCTCTTCTTTTAGCCATTAATATTCGCATGTACGTTTTTATATACAAAAGCTTTGAATTTCTCTAACTTTTTAATTTCTCTCTGAAATACCGCACATTACAAGATCTAAAATTATCTGTCGGCTTTGACTAGAAGACTCGCAAACGCCATTTCAAAGACGAATCTAGGGGGATGCAAGAAGTGCGCACCCCCCCTCCCTCTGAGATGTCAGTCAAAAAGCGGACAAAGATAAAGGCTGAGATTTCTTAGCTTCGTCGAGCGCGCACAATCTCAGCTATAAACCTCAAAAAGCAGACAAAAAGACAGGATGAACTTTCTTAGCTTCGTCGAGACCGAAAAATGTCGCATTTTATTTAACATGTGTATATTTTATCTGTACTTAAAACCACAGAAACATTAAATCGTAGATAAAAAACAATCTGTCAGGCAATGACATCATACTTTTAAAGCAGTTGAAAAACAAGTCTGTGGTTAATATACAGTAGCCAGCAGATACACCTCGACTCCAATAGCGCGCTTGACGATACGCAACCAAAAATACCTCTCCTCCAAATCATGAACCTATTCCCAGACCATAACTCTTCACGTGATTATTAAATTATATAATGAGATAACATGAAACTGCACCTTCAAAGCCATTCATTTCATTAATTAAACTTACAAAAACTGTTTATTAAGGTTACAGTGTACCTTCAGATCGAAAATTTATCAAAATTTTTTTTTTGGCGTTAAAATAAAGTTTACAGAATGAACTTTCATCCAAAAAAAACATTATCGAAAAATAGTGAAAATTGACGGAGAAATGACGGTATAACTTTTGTGGGCAGAGTTTGTTTATTAAGCGATATGTTTTTTTAAGCGCCGTTTTCTCAAAGTTAATTTTTCGCTTGTTGGGGACACTTTAAAGAGCTACAACTCAAAGGGAATTTGTTCGATTTTCCTTAAATTTTGACAGAAGCTAGGCTAACATATAATGAACAAAAACGTGTCGGCGAATTTCTTAATTCCGAAAACTTTTTCGTCAAGAGCCATTTCCGTGCGATCATTCCAATTTTTTTTCTCCCCTTTTCGAAAATATTCTGTAACTTTTCACTGCAATTGAATATGGGAAATCGCCGACACGTTTTTTTAGCGCTTCGTGTCCGGAAACCCGAGAACAAATCAAATCAGCAAAATATAATAATCGCTTTGAGTTATAGCGTTTTAAAGCTGATTCGGACGTTTGAATTTAGACGTCGTAAAAAATTCGACAATTCATTTTATTAGCAAATTGTTTCCATATTTAGATAGCCAGCTCTATAAGCTTTAATTTGATATCTGGGTTTAGGTATATTAAGTGTAATCTTAAGACGTTAGAGCTGTTATGCTGGAGACACCCCCGAAGGTACACTGTAACCTTAAAAGTTGGATAGCAAATATTAGTACAATATCTATAGTTCTTGGATTTCCCGCGCGACTATTTCTCGCAATAAGCCCTGCAAGAACGGGAAGAAATCAGCATGTCTTGCAACACACATACGCCGAAGAAAAATACTGTCTTCGAATCTCCAAAACCATCCTTCAAACTGCTGCAGATTTTGTACATTTAGCCCTTTGCAACGAAGATTTTAGTTTAGACTGACTTTTAAAACCTTTCAAAAGCAGCGTCCAATGGACTGAGGTCAACTCCGTCACTTGCGGTTTCCCGTAGTGTTGCGATCCGTTAATTTTCACCTCATTTTAGCTTCATTTTTTGCCTCGCATTTGATGTATTCTTTTAGCCATTAATATTACCATGTACGTTTTTATATACGAAAGCTTTCAATTTCTCTAACTTTTCTCTCTGAAATATCGGACATGACACGATCTAAAATTATCTGTCGGCGGTGAACATAACAGCGTCAATGTCTTTCATGCTATTAATAAACAGGCACGCTCGGCCCAGCTATTTTAGTTTTGTCTTTACAAAATTTTAATTTTCAGGATCCTAGCTTTACGGCAGACAGAGTTGTTCCTTAATAAGCTATTCAACTTGTAGAAAATTGAAGATTCTCTCAGTCAACGCTATAATTTTACCTTCTATTTGCTATGCTTTATAGCTGCGTATTATAGCGGAGCACTTGCCAGGCCGAAGGCCTGGCTGCGCAGCTTCATACTCATAGAACCCGCTACGCCGTGATTTTTCATGGTCATGGCTAGCGGAATGTTTCGCGGGCGCGTGTGTGCCCGCCCGTGTTGGACAACATCCGGGATCTTAGCAATTTTGTTTTTCGCGCGGCCACACAGCCGTGAGCTCGGTAAACACTTTAGTTGTTTTATTGTTCCTAGCGGAGAATTAAACTCGTTATTTTCCTGCATTTTTTCGCGGTTTGCTACTCAAGACAGGGATACTAATTAAGATATACTCAGAAGCCGCTTTAGTGGAAAAAGACGAGTTTCAGGGATAAAATCTTGCTTCGAGGAACTTCATGTATTACGTTTTTATCAATGCGGGAGATGATTTCAGAACCAGATGCGGAGATTTGGGGCGCTTTCCATTCGACCAAAAATTCCGGTTTGAAATTCCGTGTATTCCGTGTGGCGAATGGAACAGCATTTTCCGGTTGGTTGTTCCAGGCCGTCACGTTCCAAGTTTCGCGCGAAAATACAAAATAAACCAAAGCAAAACAAATGGCGGACTCGTTGCCTCTTCTACTTGCTCTGAAGTTGTTCGATGACTTTTGAAGTTAAAACGAACGATATTTTAAGCGAAAACGATGATATTATTTTTTTCAGTGCAGCTAGCTGTTACATGCGAAGGAATTTTTCAAAATCGAGTCGGCGACTACTTTGTGCACGCGATTTATTACATTCGTTTAATACATAATAAGCTTATAAGCATTTCTGTGCCACTTACCAGGTCCTAGCTGTGGCCATTTCTGCTGTTGTACTAGCTATGTTACGTGAGCTATCATGCTCGAGTAACAGCTGTAAGCCGGCTTTCGGTGAAAAACAAACACGCCGTGCACAGATATTAAGACGCCATCTTGTTGAATATGCGGACGCGTTCGATTCCGGCTCGGAGAAACTGGGCCGAGCAGGAATGGTCGAATGGAACGGTATTTTCCGGTTGTTCCGATTTTCCGGAATTTTAGGACAACCTGGCAAGGTTGTCCCAAAATTCCGGAATTTTATTCCGGGAAATTTCCGTTCCATTCGCTTCCCAACCCGGAGTTTCCGGAATTTTTGGTTGAATGGAAAGCGCCCTTGAATTTCCAAGCAAGCGAGGAACTTAAAGGTAAAACAGATTACAGTTTTCGATGAGAATTTATGTTGATATCAATCTGTGAGTGACTTGTTATTAGTGTTATTGTTAGTTTTGGCGAATTGATTTTAAAACGTGCCTAAATTTAGTTGTATCGATCTCTTGAATTTCATCGAAGAAAGCTTGAACTCGATGAGCTATAATTAACGCGTTTTGCTTTTAAACGTAAACTAATGGAGATTTCAATAATTTTTTTCGAAAGAAGATTGTGTTGTCCATTTTTATGTGTTTGTTCATTCATTAGATAGATTGAAAAGCGATTTTATGTAAACAAAACAAGACTTGATTTTATAGTACAGTTCTATCTTTACTCGCATCGCCTTATGCAAATATGTTTGTGTATTTTTGCAATTTTTGATTTTCAAATCAGTTTCTCGGGCAATTTTTGACAAACATAAACTGTATTTTATTCGGAAACTAGTGGTACTATTTATTCTAGACAGAGAAAAGTTGTTTTTGTGAACTTTTGTACGGTTTATAAAAATGTACTGTGCAGACGGTCGCGTAATACTGTTTTTGAGAATTGCTAAAATTGAAAATAGCCCGTTCGTCAATCTTAATTCTTGTGCTTCCAACCTTTCACCTTAGTTAAGTTTAACCTTAGTTAAGCTTGTTCAAAGTGCGACGCTGTTAGGCTTGGGCTATCTATATATATTATAACCTCGCCGTTTACACTAAAACCTCCATTATCAATTTTAACAGTATAGCGACTGCTTCCTTCACGGACCGCAAAGACTATTTTCAAATGGTACGGCTAAAAAATCTGGCAATACAAAGAAATATTAACGCAGCGTTTTCAACAGTTTTATAAAGTAGCGGACATATTTCTGAAAGCACCAGACATGAATTTTTTTCTTTGCGCCGAAAACGCAAGCTACCTAGGGCGGTCTGGCAGCATGTCCCCCCAGGAAATTTTTAAAATAGAAGACTCAGAAACGCCGTTTCAAAGACGGATCTAGAATGAAAAATACTTTACCTAGCACACTTTTCAAAAAGCTCGTGATCGTGTGGGCAAATCGCCCTAGTCCCGCTCATCACAGGTAGCGGAGAGGAACTGCATGAGGGTCTTTTGGTACCCAGTCCCATAGCAATGACAGAGACCCACAGCTCAAAACCCAGTACCAGTTCCCATTTATTTTATTTTAGGAAGACAAGTGACTGAGTACAATATCGCAAGTGTCGAAAACTGACCCTTTCTCATTCCGCGATGTTCACTGCCATTCCATCACCCACATGCTCAGTCAAAATTACAACCTATTCCATTCAAAACCAATAACTATAACTGCGCCCATAGCAAACGTGACCGAAAAATGACCACGTGCTCACCATTTTCCCGCCATTTTCACGTCAGCGAGAAAACTCCGCGGTTCTCTCGAAATTACTACCTATGCCATTAAAACCAATTACTATAACTGCGCCCATAGCAAACGTCACCGAAAAATGACCACGCGATCACCATTTTCCCGCCATTTTCACATCAAAATAAATAAAACAACAGACTGATACTTACGACAAACAAACACAAAGAAAAAAAAACATCACTCTACCATTTGATTTGTCTTCATGGTTTTTGCTATTCATTCTTTACATTTTTCACGTCACTACCCTTTACCCAAGCACCAAGTGCACATTACACAGCATCACTCTCCGACACTACTCTACCCATGTTCGATCGGTATCCCTAATAAGAGAAATTAAAACGACTAATCTATAAAATGAGAAATAAAACTCACGTCACTGAAATCCAAACTACTGATTATTCTTCCAAATTTTTTCCTTAAAAAACATCACAAGCCTAACACAAATACTGCTAAAAAAATTACGCTTTCAACAGCCGTTTAGAATCATTAGTTACACCGTCGACGAATGAATTGAGAACGTATTGAGCCCGAAATCCTTAATGGTCACCTCCCTTACCCATGGGAGCAAGAAAACAAAGAGAGAGACTGAGGGATGAAATGCGCGTGGAGAGGAGTCGGTATAGTGAAACAGTTGAACAAGAAACTTGCAAGACATCGAAAGAAGTCTCATCTAGAGAAATAAAACGTCTCGTGATATACGTGAGACAACGTGAAAGTAAGAAGACGAATTGAGGAACTTTTGTACTTTTACTTCCTGTTGTGCCGCCAAGGTTCTTAAGCCCTGAGCCTATTAAGAGTAGAAAACCAACGTTTGATACCCTTTTTAACTCCCACTTCAGTACAGTTTTCGAATATCTAAGCATCACAAAACCAAAACTACCAAAAAGGATACCCTATTTAAGGACTGAGCACCTCAAAACGCCACCTTATCGGGCGCCACATACTTGGCGTTCTAACGACGCGTTGAATCCATCTCTATGCGTTTTTCCCAAAAAAAGGAAAAGTAAGCCTATACAAAGCACAAAAAGACCCCCAATAACGACTTTTCTTTGGCAACAACACAATTTTCAATTCTACATCATTGCGAATTTATTTGATTTTCCAAAAACATAAGGCAACTCACATTGTAGTCCATTCATCAAAAGTCTACTCTATTCATCAAGGTCACAACAAAGCAAGAACACAAACAAAAAGTAAATCACAGAATTGATATCAACATAATAACTACCCTTTACCCAAGCACCAAGTGACATTACCACAGCATCACTATCCCACACTTTACTATAACAGAAATTAAAACGACCAATCTATAAAATGAAAAATAAAACTCACGTCACTTAAATTCATACTACTGATTATTCTTCCAAATTTTTTCATAAAGAAACATCACAAACCTAACATAAATCCTGCTCGTAACTAAAACCAATTCAACCTATCTTTACAATATTCAAGAACTCTACCCCAACTACCTCCCTCATGGACTTTTCTCAACACCCTAGACGCAAGAAGACAACGCCACCTAATACCTTTGACAACAAACATTCTTTTTTTTAGTAACCTCGCATTCTAACGCATTAACGAGATGGCTTTAAGAGCCCTTTGATTTTTTAAGGGAATGTTAGCAAAAATGACATTAACAAAATGAACATCAAAGATACCTTTTTAAGAGAACTTCTTGAAATATGGGCGGATTTGAAATACAAAACGGCCATATCTTCATTATCGGATTTTCGAAAAAAGGCTCCGTGGAACAATTCTTTGGTACGAATAGCAAATGCACCAGTTTATTATAGGCATTGGGCCGATAAAGGAATTTTTCACCCACATCATATTATGGAAAACGGATCAAGTACCAACAGTTTTTTAAGTTATAACGATTTTCAAGCCAAATTTGCAATCAAGACCACTTTTGTAGAATATTATGGCATTACATCGTCACTACTGGGTATTCGCCAAAGGATTGCTCCACAGCCGCCTGACCATCATAAAATCAATAGCACTGACTGGAGCATCAAAGCTTTAAATTGTTAAAATCTTAGCCGCGCTGTTTATAAGGCTCTGTTATCCAAAAGAGTGACTGCTCCTGATAAAAGCCAAACAAAGTGGGATGTATACTGTGAAATCGAAAAGCTAGAAACCATTCAATGGCAGCAAATATTTTTTAAACCTTTTATTATTAACTTACAGTAGGAACTTTCAATTCAAGTTTATTCGTAAGGGTTAATTCAAGTTTATTCATATTACTCGTAAGGGTTAATTCAAGTTTATTCATATTACTCGTCATATTACAAGTTTATTCATATTACTCGTAAGGGTTTTCAGTCCTCGACTATCCATCAACTGGGAAAGCTTCTGATGCAACTAGGAAGCTTCCGTACTGGCCCAGATCCTCACAGGCGACGCCCGCGCTAGCTTTTCATAATAATGTACCGAATCCTAATCGTTTTAATTGTCTCCCTTCTGGACGTGGTTTTAAAATAGCCTGTTTAAACATTAATAGTCTAACAAAGCACATTGACGAATTGAGAATTCTGCTAACTGATTACTCTATCGATATTCTCTCTATTAACGAAACTAAACTTGACGACTCTGTCAAAAGTTGCGAGGTCCATATACCGGGATATGAATTGTTTCGTCGAGATAGAAACAGGCATGGAGGAGGAGTAGGCATCTATATAAAAACCTCGATTAATTTTATAGTACGCGCTGATTTGAATGTACCCAATATTGAAAATTTATGTGTAGAAATTCGTAAACCAAACTCAAAGCCATTTCTGATAGCCACTTGGTATAGACCTCCTTCCTCCTCAACTGATTTATTTTTATATTACGAATCATTTCTTGAGAAAATAGATTCTCTTGGTCTTGAATATTATTTGTTAGGTGATTTAAATTGCAACCTGGCCTCTTCACAATATGATTTAAATACTCGTCGCTTATGTGAAATTTCTGATTTATATGGACTTCAACAACTTATAACTGAACCTACTCGCATAACTGAATCCTCATCGACATTAATTGACTTAATTTATACAAACTATACTGACAGGGTAGTCTGTTCCGGAGTCTCTCATATTGGTATCAGCGACCATAGTCTTATATATGTTTATAGGAAACTATCTCCCGCTTTTCAATCCAAAGGGCATTCAACCATTTCTTACAGAAATTTTCAAAATTTTAATCGAGAGAGTTTTCGTAATGATATCGCTCAGCAGGACTGGACTTGCAATAGTTCAGATAATCCAAATGTTTTGTGGGCTGACTGGAAAACTAAATTTTTGAATATTGTCGACATTCATGCTCCACTCCGAACTAGACGCGCTAGAATAAAGAAAGTACCCTGGATTAATTCAGAATTAAAGAATGGCATGCGTGATCGCGATGCTGCCAAAAGAAAAGCAATTAGATCTAATGATCCACGCGACTGGGCAAACTACAAAAAGTTGCGTAACATAATAAACAATAACATTAAAACTACTAAAGCATCTTATTATTCTAATGCTTTTATTCAGTCCAAGGGTAATTCTCGGAAAACGTGGCAAACCATTAATGAGCTTACATCCCGTCGTACAAATAATACAACAGTGAAAGAACTAAAATTGAATGATCACATTATTTCTAATTCTAGTGAGCTTTCTGATGCTTTTAATAACCATTTTTCAACAATTGGGCCCAGACTCGCTAATGAAATACCTCCAACTGTTAATAATGATTTAAGCTATAGCAATTATATATTAAATGTAAATAACATGAAATTCAGTTTTTCTTTGATTAGCAGTAATACTGTTTTATCACATCTAAACAAATTATGTAGATCTAAAGCAACTGGTCTTGATAACATTTCTGCTAAAATAATACGTGAATGTGCTGATCTTATTTCAGTTTCACTATGTGATCTATTTAATAAATCCTTAGTCTCTGGTATATTTCCTGACGACTGGAAATGTGCCAGGGTTTCTCCGTTGTTTAAGCAAGGTGAGCCATCTGATCTAAATAATTATCGGCCTATTTCAGTCATTTCAGTAATAGCTAAAGTGTTTGAAAGGATTGTTTATGACCAATTGTATAATTTTTTGACCACTGAAAATATCCTTTCTAAACAGCAATCGGGTTTTCGCTCATTACACTCAACTGTAACTGCTCTTCTGGAAGCTACTGATAACTGGGCGTTTAATATCGACCGTGGAACTGTTAATGCTGTGGTTTTTCTTGATTTAAAAAAGGCATTCGATACTGTCGACCATGATATCCTTTTATCCAAAATGAATCTTTACGGAATACAAGGAATAGCTCTTGATTGGTTTACGTCATATTTAACTAATCGCACACAACGATGTCTCGTTAATGGTTCTCTTTCTGAAATATGTTCACTTAAATGTGGGGTACCGCAGGGAACAATCCTAGGCCCCCTTTTATTTCTCATATACATTAACGACTTGCCAAACTGCCTAACATCATGCCAGCCTAGAATGTATGCTGATGACACTCACATCACTTATGCGGACGCTGATGTGAATTCAATACAGTTAAACCTGAATCACGATTTGGATAATCTAAACAAGTGGCTTATCTCTAACAAACTTACTTTGAACACTGCCAAAACTGAATTCATGCTAATTGGTTCTAGACAAAAATTGAGTACTTTGTCAAACCCACCTGAGCTCTTGATTGATAATATTCCAATAGAACATGTTTCCTCTGTCAAATCGCTTGGAATATTTATTGATGAAAATCTACGGTGGCAAATACACATCGATAAATTATCTAAAAAGATCGCTTCCGGGATAGGAGCCATAAAAAGAATTAGACCTTTTGTGCCCCAATCTACTCTTCATTATATATACAACGCGCTAATTCAATCTCACTTCAATTACTGCAATCTTGTTTGGGGTAATTGTGGTAAAACGTTATTTGAAAGGCTACAGATGCTTCAGAACCGTGCCGCTCGTGTTTTAACCTTTTCTAGCTATGACGCGGACGCCAACTGCCTAATTAGACAACTCGATTGGAAAGATTTGAGCACACAGTTTCAAATACAGAAAATCATAATGGTTTACAAGTGTTTAAATGGTCTTGTTCCTGAATACCTGTCCTCTAAATTTGTTATACGAAATGGAATGCGCTATTCCCTGAGGGACTCCGATAACAAAATAGTCGTCCCGTTCCCACGAACTAATTATATGAAAAATAGCTTTAGTTATAGCGGAGCAGTTCTCTGGAACAGCCTACCCTGTGATATGAGAGAAATGAAATCTCTAAGTCAATTTAAACGTTCAGCTTATCTGAATTTTTAATTTACATGTAAACCACACACGGCATTCATGAAAAACAGGTTATTAGATTAATTGTAGTTAGCTTTGTAATTTGTTTAGGCTAGTTAGGTTAGTTAGGTTAGGTTCCTGATGATTTTACCGTATTTAAATAAAGATTTACAATTACAATTACAATTACAATTCACCGTAGAATCGCCACTAAAGTATTTTGACTAAGATTGGAATAAAGGATAATGAAATGTGCTCTTTCTGTCAAAAAAAATCCGGAAACACTGTTACATCCTTTTTAGGACTGCCCTATAGTGCAATCCTTTTGGAAAGGCTTGGAAAACTGGCTAATCATTCAAGGTCTACTTTCCGATAATGACAAAATAAATAAACTGTTGGCTCTAGGCTTAAACACTGAAACTTCCGCACCATCTCTACTTGATTTCTGTACTCTTCTTGCACGGTATTTTATACACGTCTGTAGAATGAAGCAAACGTTTCCACAGCTTTTAGGCATGATTCAACAAATTGAACACTATGCTTTTTTAGAAAAGCACTCTCTTACAAAAACATCCTTCAAAAAAGTGGAATGGCTTGCTTGGTTTTATAAATGGCCTTACTTTACCGAGTTTTTCCTCATCTTCCTAGAATGTAAATATGTTTAACAACTGTGAATTTTTAATCTGAGCTGTAAGCAAGCTAAGATAGTAAGCCACTATCTCTCCTGTCCGTGCCCTTTTCCCTATGTTTTTTTTGTCTTTATTTTTTCTTACAACAACTATATTTACTAATTTTAGGACAACTGATGTATTAATTTATTTATACTGTAATTCGTGTTAAGTATTGTACGTATTGTAAGTTATGTAATTAATATTTTTGTAAGTGGTGTTTTGTAAAGGAAATTGTGTTTAAAAAAATGACTCTCTCCTTTCAATATAGCCTGCATAGCAGGCGCATGAAAATAGTATGGATATTATTTTCATGCGCCTGCTACGCAGGCTACTTTCAATACAAACATTGGAAATAAATGAAATTATGGTTGAAACGGACTTTAAATAAATTGTGGGTGTTATTTTTAGGTGTTATAATAATAATATTAGAAGACTTAAAATATAATATCAATGACATGTATAGGATGTATAGGACTGCAGGAATTATTAACAACTTTTGTCTGATGAGGCTCCAAATATGACAAGCTCCAATTGTTGAATTTGTGATTTCGCAATGAAACACCTTTCTAAAAAATAAATATGACTGAGATTCTTCGATGACAATTAACATAACAAACCTAAGATATGCAAAGCAAGATGAAAGAACTCTGTTCAGCCTCCGGTTGTTTCGATGCAAACCACTTTAATTATATAATAAACCACTATGATCAATCATAAACCTCGTTCTAAACTTTTGCGGCCAAAAGCACGCTTTTCCACAGGGAAGGAAACTAAAACACGCGACGAACAAACAAACGATTGCAGGCTGACAAACGAGATATATACATCTATACCTCGTTCTAACGCGTGGGGCCACAAGCATGCTTTTCCACAGAAAATCAAACGGGAAGCGTTCGTGTTCATTTTGCAGCGAAACGAGTTTACATTTCAGCGAAACGACTTCGATTTGTAGGGAAATGCCCTACAACCTCAGTATGCAGGCACCTACTGATTCTCCATCGCGGCGACGGTATCCCTTCCATTCTTGTCTCTAAGTAGTGGACCCACTTGTAAAAGTTCTGATCTATTCGTCATTGACGAGAAGTCATCGTGCTTTGTAATAAACTTAACTTCTGGCAAGCCTGTGCGATCTCCATACAGCATCTGCATTCAACGGCCTCGTCAAATTTTGCACAGCACATTCTCCACAAATACACCTTACAAAACCAAAACATGGGAAAAAATTTCAAAACCGACGAGAAAAGCAGAAAGTTATCGATTGAAGTTCCGTTCCCTCTTCTTTCTTGCGAAAAATCAGAAACACGTTCTCACCATTCATCCAGGAGTGAATTCCCTTCAAATCTGTTCCCCAAAACCGAAGGAGAAAAACCATCTTGGTCTCCTTCGTTATCTTCTTCGTCATCACTGAGTCATGCGAGTGGTTCGTCAGTGATATGGTTGTACATGTCCAAGTACCTCCATTTCCTCGGAATTATCGCTGAGCGATTCTTGTTCGCTTAAATTACTCTCACGGAAAATGACATAGTATCGCCACAGACATAGATTGCGAGAAGTTAATTTAGTTCAAGAAATAACAGCCAAAAGACCAAAAGCGTGTCTATTGAGTAGAATTTTCGCATATCCGAGAGTAAACAAATGAGTGGAACCACTGATTACGTCATCAGAGCCGAGCTCGTTACCAGTCTCCGGACCCACCATTTTGGTCTTCTGAAAACACTTTCGCGAACAAAAAAATATTTTTGTCTTCGTTCTGTCGATTTTCTTTTTCCATTTCACAATAACAGCATAATAAGATACAAAATTATGCAAAAACAAGAGGCTCATGCGCATGCGTAAGAAAATTTTATGATATACTTTAAACATGATAAGAAGATCTGGAAGATGTCCGATATGGAGATAAGTTGCTCCTTTCATTCAGTCATCGTTCCTGCAAACCACGTTGTTTACTATTGAATGTTTTGGAAATGAAGGCCGTACCACAATGAAGCCAGTGGTTCTTCTAAGTCTTATATATACCAAACGTGAACATAGTAACGTATGTAGGGTTGTAGGAGATGCTGTCGTGACACCTAAGTAACGCTCTTTTACCGGAAGTGACAGTAGCCGGAAGTCACTAAACAGGAAGTGTAAATGGGGAAGACAGGAACCGGAAGTGCACAATTTAAAATATGCGTGCATAAATTTGCATGCAAAATCGTGACACAAAAAATAAAAATAACAAGAGGCTCCAAGCAGCCTTTACTCATGCGCATGCGTAAAAAAAATTTAATGATATACTTTAAACATGATAAGATGTCTGACATGGAGAAGAGTTACTCCTTCCATTCAGTTATCGTTCCTGTAAACCACGTTGTTTACTATTGAATGTTTTGTAAATGTCTGTACCACAATGAAGCCAGTGATTCTTCTGAGTGTTATATATACCTAACGTGAACACGTCATGTAAGCAGGGTGGTTGTAGGAGACGCTGTCGTGACACTTCTGTAACGCTGTTTTACCGGAAGTGAGAGTAGCCGGAAGTCACTAAACAGGAAGTGTGGCATAGCTATGAACCGGAAGTGCACAATTTAAAATATGCGTGCATAAATTTACATGCAAAATCGTGGCACAAAAAATAAAAGCAAGAAAAACGGAGCCGAAACCTTACCTCATGCCGCTTCGCGCATGAGTAATAACAAGAGGCTGCTATTGTAGCCTACACTCATGCGGTTGCGTAAGAAAGTTTTACGGTTTATTTTAAACGGGTCACGCACCCATCCCCCGTCAACGAATTTTGCATGACACACATTGCACCATCATACAAGACATGTTGATTGAAGCTACCAATTTTTCTGTACTCGCTTTGAATATTTAATTTGTTGATTCCTGATCAAACCCACACTAGTCTAATACTTCCCAAACCGTGAATTATTTCTATTTCATTGGATTATTCCAGAAAGAATCCACCCCTCCCCCCCACCCCCAACTGACGGACGGCACGACTGTTTGACCCCTACCCCTCCGCCCGGATTTCCTGGCCCGCTAGACTCCCCCCTCCTCTCCCTCCCGCCTGTATTTCCAAGCCCCAGAGACCCCTCCTCTGCCCAGATTTCCAATAAATTTTTGTACGTTCTAAATTTATCTGAGATAATGAAAAAATACATGTAATCGGATTCAGGAGATTCTGCTTTTATAATGTCAACACTATGAAACATTTTAATAAAAAATAAATATTGCGTGACGCATCGTGACCCCCCCCCCCCAACCCATTTAATTTCATATATGCAAATTTCGTGTGAAATGTAATTGGATTCATGATCGTGAATCCAAAATATTTTTCTAAAGGTCAAAACGTTTAAATGGAACTCATATTTCCTTGAATGAAAATGTCTTTCCCTTGAATAAAAGAGTTAAACGCTTATCAGAATTCAGAGATTGGCTTGGCGATTTATTTATCCTAACTGCAGCGCGGGTGAATTCATCACAAAATAATATTTAAGATAGGTAAACGCTTTTTTCGTTTGTCTCACGATGGAGTCACTTTAAGATGTTGATCGCGACGTTTCGACTGCTATTACTGCTAGTCTTCATCAGGCGATGAGGTCGATTGGTTACGTGTCGCTTATGTAGCACGTTGGCTTGTTGCTATTGGTGCATTTCGATCCTGATTATTATTCCGAAAAGATGTTGTTCCCTCTCCGGTCCGATTTGATATCGGTCGGCTGTTATGCTTCTTGATTGTAGGCATCCACGCTTCGGGAATTTCAATTCCACTATCTCTGTTGATGTTATTAGGATGAAGTCTTATGTGGATGGCCTCTTTAACTCTACGGGTGTACCAGTGTGGGTCACGATCAATAAACTTAACCTCGTCCCAAATAGGAAAATGCCCGGTCTTGTTAGCGTGTTCTGAAACCGCGGAGGTTTGAGTACGAGCAAGCCGTATGTCTCTATCGTGTTCTTTTATCCTTTCATGCATAGACCTCCCTGTTTCTCCGATATACACTTTGCCGCATTCGCAAGGAATCTTGTAGACAACACCGTCCTGTTTATTAGAGTCAAGGACGTCCTTAGGTCGTACTAAGTGTGACCTGAGAGTTGTGTCAGATTTGAAAACAGTGCGTACGCCTTGTTGTTGTAGGCAGCGGCGAAGAACCTCTGATACACCTTTGATATAGGGCAATACTGCAGTAGATTTAAAATCCTGCGTGGATTCCTTCTTTGTTGTTGGTCCTTTCGTTTTTGTGATTTTTTGTACAAACGAGGAAGGATATCCGTTAGAAACAAGAACCGACGACAAATGTTTCTTTTCGTTGGAGATAACTGATGGTCTAGTAGTGAGGTGTTTGGCTCGGTCATACAGACATTTCACAATACCACGCTTAACTGACTGCGGATGGTGTGAATCATAGGCCAGGTATTGATCAGTATGAGTAGGTTTCCTATATACACTGCTAGTGAGAAGGCCGTTTGATTCCCTTGTAACTGACGTGTCTAGGAAAGGGATAGTGTTGTCTTTCTCTGTTTCCATGGTAAAACGAATGGTAGGCTGTTGGTTGTTGAGGTGTTGCAAAAAACCGTCGACATTGCTTTGATCTAATATGGTAAATGTGTCATCTACATATCGCTTCCAGATCTTCGGTTTATATGGCGAAGTTGCTATTACCTGTTCTTCAAATTCTTCCATGTAGATGTTAGCTATAACCGCGGAAACTGGACTCCCCATGGCTGCTCCGTCTTTTTGTTCGTAAATCGATCCATCGTACTGGAAATACGTAGATCTCAAAACGAAATTCAAGAGGTCGACAATCTGTGTTGGTGTTAGCGTTGTGCGGTCAGCAAGGCCGGGATCATTCTCTAGTTTTCGCAAGGTTGCCTGTACGGCACCTTCTATCGGCACATTGGTAAAGAGTGATTCTACGTCAAAAGATACCATGACTTCGTTGTCCTGTATTTTTTTACGGCTAATTGTGGATACGAAATGAGTAGAGTTGGCAACTGCATAGTCTGATTTACCTGTCAGTGGGGACAGGATATCTGCTAAGTAAGCAGACAAATCATAAGCGAAAGTATTGACACATGATACAATAGGTCTTAAAGGTATGTTGGTCTTGTGTATCTTAGGTAAGCCGTATATTCTAGGTGGTTGTTTGTGTCTAGGTCTGATCTTGTTATAGACAGTTTCTGATATATGTCCACCTCGTTTCAAATTAAGGAGCTTGTCAGTTAATTTGCGGCTCAGACGCTCCGTTGGGTCTTTATTAAGGAGCTGATATGGACCTGTCTCAATCAGTGTCTTCATTTTGTCATGGTAGGTGTCAGTGTTTAGGACTACGCTAGCACGACCTTTGTCTGCTGGTAGAATCATAATAGAGTCGTCTTGTTTTAAGTTCTTAAGGGCATCTTGCATTTCCTTCGTGATGTTAGGCTTAGGTGGTTTAGCCTGTTGGAGAACGTTGTTTACGGATCTTCGTACAGTGTCTGCTTGTTCAGAGTCGAGCGTTCTTATGGCTGACTCAACTTTGGCGACTATTTCAGTAGCTGGAATGTTAGTTGGTGTTACTGCGAAATTTAACCCTTTCTGTAGTAAGGACACCTCAGCATCGCTGAGAGGCCGTGAGGATAAATTGATTACCCATTTATTTTTGTCGATTTGTGGTGTATGGTCGACATGAGGTGTTCTAGTGTCGTGTACAAGTTTCAGAAACTTGCGTTGTTGCCGATCTTTAGTGCCATTAAATACTCTTTGAGTATTGACTCTGATCTTTTCGAGCAACTCGCTGGCGTCATTTGCCGAAAGAGCGGCTGTTATGCTCCTGGCAGTAGACTCGGTTTCTTTTTTCGCATCTCCCTTAGCTCTCTGAGTCAGTCGTATTCTAGTAATAGCAGTAATAGCAGTCGAAACGTCGCGATCAACATCTTAAAGTGACTCCATCGTGAGACAAACGAAAAAAGCGTTTACCTATCTTACACACCACGATGAACAACAACCACATTTTTAGTAACATAGATCTGAAATATGGGCGCCCAGCCCTAAGGTTGACTCGTCGCCACGAGCGTTGCTCACGCAAGCTCGCACGCTATGCAAACCATCTCACCTTTCTTACAAGGTGTATTAAGAACCACATTATTCCACGAGACCTTCGGGTCCGACCGCCAGTTCCAAGTAAAGGCGCTTGCAGAGTAGCCGAACTAACCTCTATGAGGTTCTTGAGGGAAAGAATACGACTGACTCAGAGAGCTAAGGGAGATGCGAAAAAAGAGACCGAGTCTACTGCCAGGAGCATAACAGCCGCTCTTTCGGCAAATGACGCCAGCGAGTTGCTCGAAAAGATCAGAGTCAATACTCAAAGAGTATTTAATGGCACTAAAGATCGGCAACAACGCAAGTTTCTGAAACTTGTACAGGACACAAGAACACCTCATGTCGACCATACACCACAAATCGACAAAAATAAATGGGTAATCAATTTATCCTCACGGCCTCTCAGCGATGCTGAGGTGTCCTTACTACAGAAAGGGTTAAATTTCGCAGTAACACCAACTAACATTCCAGCTACTGAAATAGTCGCCAAAGTTGAGTCAGCCATAAGAACGCTCGACTCTGAACAAGCAGACACTGTACGAAGATCCGTAAACAACGTTCTCCAACAGGCTAAACCACCTAAGCCTAACATCACGAAGGAAATGCAAGATGCCCTTAAGAACTTAAAACAAGACGACTCTATTATGATTCTACCAGCAGACAAAGGTCGTGCTAGCGTAGTCCTAAACACTGACACCTACCATGACAAAATGAAGACACTGATTGAGACAGGTCCATATCAGCTCCTTAATAAAGACCCAACGGAGCGTCTGAGCCGCAAATTAACTGACAAGCTCCTTAATTTGAAACGAGGTGGACATATATCAGAAACTGTCTATAACAAGATCAGACCTAGACACAAACAACCACCTAGAATATACGGCTTACCTAAGATACACAAGACCAACATACCTTTAAGACCTATTGTATCATGTGTCAATACTTTCGCTTATGATTTGTCTGCTTACTTAGCAGATATCCTGTCCCCACTGACAGGTAAATCAGACTATGCAGTTGCCAACTCTACTCATTTCGTATCCACAATTAGCCGTAAAAAAATACAGGACAACGAAGTCATGGTATCTTTTGACGTAGAATCACTCTTTACCAATGTGCCGATAGAAGGTGCCGTACAGGCAACCTTGCGAAAACTAGAGAATGATCCCGGCCTTGCTGACCGCACAACGCTAACACCAACACAGATTGTCGACCTCTTGAATTTCGTTTTGAGATCTACGTATTTCCAGTACGATGGATCGATTTACGAACAAAAAGACGGAGCAGCCATGGGGAGTCCAGTTTCCGCGGTTATAGCTAACATCTACATGGAAGAATTTGAAGAACAGGTAATAGCAACTTCGCCATATAAACCGAAGATCTGGAAGCGATATGTAGATGACACATTTACCATATTAGATCAAAGCAATGTCGACGGTTTTTTGCAACACCTCAACAACCAACAGCCTACCATTCGTTTTACCATGGAAACAGAGAAAGACAACACTATCCCTTTCCTAGACACGTCAGTTACAAGGGAATCAAACGGCCTTCTCACTAGCAGTGTATATAGGAAACCTACTCATACTGATCAATACCTGGCCTATGATTCACACCATCCGCAGTCAGTTAAGCGTGGTATTGTGAAATGTCTGTATGACCGAGCCAAACACCTCACTACTAGACCATCAGTTATCTCCAACGAAAAGAAACATTTGTCGTCGGTTCTTGTTTCTAACGGATATCCTTCCTCGTTTGTACAAAAAATCACAAAAACGAAAGGACCAACAACAAAGAAGGAATCCACGCAGGATTTTAAATCTACTGCAGTATTGCCCTATATCAAAGGTGTATCAGAGGTTCTTCGCCGCTGCCTACAACAACAAGGCGTACGCACTGTTTTCAAATCTGACACAACTCTCAGGTCACACTTAGTACGACCTAAGGACGTCCTTGACTCTAATAAACAGGACGGTGTTGTCTACAAGATTCCTTGCGAATGCGGCAAAGTGTATATCGGAGAAACAGGGAGGTCTATGCATGAAAGGATAAAAGAACACGATAGAGACATACGGCTTGCTCGTACTCAAACCTCCGCGGTTTCAGAACACGCTAACAAGACCGGGCATTTTCCTATTTGGGACGAGGTTAAGTTTATTGATCGTGACCCACACTGGTACACCCGTAGAGTTAAAGAGGCCATCCACATAAGACTTCATCCTAATAACATCAACAGAGATAGTGGAATTGAAATTCCCGAAGCGTGGATGCCTACAATCAAGAAGCATAACAGCCGACCGATATCAAATCGGACCGGAGAGGGAACAACATCTTTTCGGAATAATAATCAGGATCGAAATGCACCAATAGCAACAAGCCAACGTGCTACATAAGCGACACGTAACCAATCGACCTCATCGCCTGATGAAGACTAGCAGTAATAGCAGTCGAAACGTCGCGATCAACATCTTAAAGTGACTCCATCGTGAGACAAACGAAAAAAGCGTTTACCTATCTTACACACCACGATGAACAACAACCACATTTTTAGTAACAACAATAATATTTAAATTCAGCAATCTGCTTTATTTGACCTTATTTATATCTAGTGTTTTCTAAAATTTCCGACTTTTCCTGTGTATATAGAATGCCATTCTTATCCGTAAAGATGATCCGCATAATGTTTTCGCGAATCAAAAAATCTTGAAAGCAAACTTTATTTTAGAAAGCGCCATCGGCCATCTAACTTAATTATATTTACTAGCGTGATTATTGGCTTCACGAAGAAAACATTCGAACAAGTTTAATCGCAATTTGCCTTTACACAGGAAAAAGGACAACGAATTCTCTCAGTTGAACGTTTTATTCAAATATCTATTAGTTTAGTCTCAAGAGCAAAATGCGTTAAATTATCGCATCGAGGAAGCCGTGTCAGCAACGCAAGCAAATTTTAGCACATGTCGAAAAACAGTGACAACAGTCTATGAAATGTTTTTATTTTCTTTACCGTAGTTTTCCAGGAATGCTTGAAAATTCTTAGTAAAGTCTGCCGCTTCGTGCTTCGAGTATGAATTCTGTAGGAATACATGTCTCGCTTTGTGTATCGCTTTTTGATCCTCACAGGACGATTCCATCGCTTTCAGCTCTCTAACCGCCACTTCAAAGGCATACAAATCGTCTTAAGGACTCTTTCTTTCCATTTCGAAGTCTTCAAAGGCATGTTTACATTTTGGTAATGGAAAATGAACATGTACAGAAGAGGCCATATTTGTTTGAATCTGATAGTCTTCTCTGAGTGACAAAACGATTCTCTCTAGTCCCCCCTAAAACCCAAACATGTGCTCAGTAGACGAATTCTGATTGGTTCAACCAAAGCCGAAGCCTTTTATAACAATAGGAGGCAAAAATAACTTTCTAGGGGAGGCAGGGGTGAGTTCGCGTACAATAAAATATTCGTCTATAAATTCATGCGCATGCGTAATAAAGTCTTTTGAATGTTTTGTGAATGAAGGCTGTACCACAATGAAACCAGTGATTCTTCTAAGTCTTATATATACCAAACGTGAAGATAGTAATGTGTGTAGGGTTGTAGGAGATGCTGTCGTGACACGTAAGTAACGCTCTTTTACCGGAAGTGACAGTAGCCGGAAGTCACTAAACAGGAAGTGTAAATGGCTAAGACATGAACCGGAAGTGCACAATTTAAAATATGCGTGCATAAATTTGCATGCAAAATAGAGACACAAAAAATAAAAATAATAACAAGAAAAACGGAGCCGAAACCTTACCTCATGCCGCTTCGCGCATGAGTAAAAAATTCATTTCATGTACACTTTAAGTACGTTCGCGCGAAAATCTTCTAACATTGATTTTTTTATAAAACTTTTGCTACAGCTAGGTTTTAAGTTATTCGTGTCAGAAATGCAAAAAGAATGGGCGACCCTAATTTTGAAAAATTGGTCTTCCTTAATGGTATGACCCCAAGGTCTGTTAGTCTAAAAATATTACAAATATTTTAGAGCATTTGAGAGTTTTTTCAATCTCTAAAATGCTGCTCTCCTTCCCAAATTTTATGCAAGTAAGTCTGTTAAGCAAATTCATTCAACTGGTGACGTCCCTTAAAAGAAATCTAAGCTTTAAACGATAGCATTCGCAAACTCTGACAACCGCAAGTTGGCAGGATTCGATGTCGCCGATGTCGCGCGGGTAGAAAAATGGAAACAGTTTAAACTTCATTTTTTTCACAATCTGTCTAGAATTAGCAAAGAAAATTATCTATCAAAAAAATACTGTTCACAGTTCCCGCTATGGCTTTTTTCCCTTGTTTACCAGTTCCGCCTGATGCAAAACAATGGATTGAATATTCACACATTTCGATCTAACACCTATGATCCATTTTTAATCAGAATCCGTTATAATGTTTCCACTACAAAACCATATTCGCTTGCCAATTATATCAATGTTTGCGCATTGTTAGCTGTCAGATCGATAAATTGGTTTCACTATTGCCGATACCAGGACAACAGGACAAATGATAGAAATAGGCAAAAACATAGCCTTTTCTTACACCATTTTTTTTTCTGTTCTCAAAAACTTCTAGTTGTTCCCTCATATTTAAAAAATGTTATTCAAGAGTAAAGGCATCGTAAAGATTTTGTTTCTGTGTGCAAACACGAGTAAGACCACATCAAACATGAGTCGAAGACGATAGTGTATAATGCTACCTAGCTTAAGCAATTTTCTTCCAGCGTGAATTTATTTTCGCAACCAAACAATGCACAGCAATTGTTGTTTACTAGTTTACAATATATTTTTAAAATTTCCTTCGCTTTGCGTAATAGTTTTTCTTTTGCAAAAACCGTGCACGAATGTTGCCCAACTTTCGTTCCTCCCAGAACATGCTCAACATATATTCAACGACCCTACATATAATCCTTATCTTCAAAATCTCACTCACCCAAACGCCCGAGAGATTCGATGCTTCAACTATTGCCCAAGGTTCAGAGCTTGATTACTCACTGTATTCTGATGTGAATGTCTCTCTTGACTCCCTTACCTCCTTGAAACTGTATTGGAAATTAGTTGAGCTGATTCGGGTTTTCCCATCGGCTTGTTATGAATACACATCTTTGTTTACTGATACTAACCTCGACTGGGATGTTATCTACTTAATTCCGCATCTAGTTACCATTGACACACAAGAAGAATCTCTCGAGCATCTCTTTTGTCCCTGCAATTGGGCTTTAACCTTTTGGAGGTCTGTTGTTCTTTGGATTAGGACGTTACATATTTATATTGATTTTTTTGACGGATAGCGACATAATTTTCGGCCTAACACAAAAGAGGTAGCATTGGTCGCTTTTGAATCACATCATCATTACTGGGAAACAGATCATATACCAAAATCGTTTAACCCTCGGACGTACACGCAAACTTATGCCCCACCGTGGTACAAGGGAACGTTGTTGCACCCCCCCCCCCCCCCCCCCCAATTGGGTTTTTGCGATGTTGCAATATTTCGGAAATGTTTTACATCTAATAGATAGCGCGCGATGTGCTCTACAAGTTAAGGTAAATATTATGGGTTGTGACGCTGCTGGGATCCGTGACGTCATCCAAAATGGCCGCCAAGACGGCCGCCATCTTGGATTTTACTAAAAATTCAAATTTCACGGGAAAATTTGGAAATTGCAAATATTGTTTGCTAGAGTTGCAAAATAACATTCAATTAAACATTTTGATGCTTTTGGTAGCATTTTATATGTTTTTTTTTCACTGAAAAAAGGTGCAAAACACGCATTTTTATTCAAAAATGGCTTGACCACATGTTACTTATGACGTCATATCTCGTAACAATAGCAACCGATTGTCGCCAAACTTTATCAAAATGTGTCTTAAAAATACATGAACAGCCACTGAAAACGACATGTGCTAATCTTAAATGGCCTTTAAAATATCGGAGGAAAACCTTAAGGGGGGAGGGTGGCAACCACCCCCCACCCCCCCCCCCCCTCTTTGTACGTCCGAGGGTTAAAACTATCATTACCGCTACTGTCTCATGTCACTAATAAATTAAAGTACATAGAATGTATTGAACGAACAATTGCAAAAAAGAACAACAAACTCAAATTCCACAGTGAAAAATGGAAGCCGTTAATATATATTGAACGAACGATTATATAAGCTTGTGTTTAATTATTTTTGCACTGCTGGAATTTACTGTTTTTAAAACTTTCGTCTACCGTAACATAAAGTTAAGTATCGTAATGTGTTGTAGCGTAATGTAATGTAGTCAATGGGTTAATTTCTTTTCTTTCGTGTGAACCTTTTTTCCTAATTTAGTTGTAAATTGTAAGTTGATGTAATGATAATAATAAAAAAATAATAAATAAAAAATAAAAATAAAAAAACGTGCACGAATGTTGCCCAACTTTCGGTCCTCCTAGAACATGCTTAAAATCAAAATATCGCTCACCCAAACGCCTGATTTGAAAAAAAAAACCTGATTAGTATATTCAGCCCGGTTTAACAAGTCATTTATTTCATAATAATGTTACAGTTTGCAGGGGCGTTGCCAGACCTTTTTTCCGTTTAAGCCCGAGATATTTTATTTGGGGTATAAAATAGGAGCGCCGAAGGCGCGGGCCTCTGGAGGGGTCTGAGGGCATGCCCCCCCCCCCCCCCCCGGGAAATTTTGAAATTTTGAAATCTAGAGGCTCGGAAATGCTATTTTCAGCGTTCTCCTCGATATATTTCGTCCAAAAATCGATCTTGATTCAGTGAACAATAACAGGAATTTTTAGTGCTTACGCAATATGTCCGAGGTTTATATCCTGGTCAGTCTGGTCTTAGTACACTAAACAACGTGTTACAAGAGCTCGACGTGTGCAGAGACATCAACTGAGTGAGTGTTAACAAAAAGGTAATTACGTTTATTGTTTCTTAAGAGTGTTTCTTCAAAAGCTATAAGTCATTTATATTCAAGAACACACTTGAATGCAAGTGATCGAAAGAAATGTTCGTTAATGTTAATCGAAGTATCGAGCAACTAAAACAATCGGTTAAAGCTGAGCGCTGCCGCCTTGTCCAGTTGAGTTTTGGAGTTTTGTTTTGATGATGTTTAAGACTATTTACTGGTCAAAGAATCCCGCGCTACGAATTGCAGTGCGCTACGTTTCTCTATTAGTATTCCTTCTTGTTTAACTAAAGAGTAAAGTATTTCTTACATTGTATCTGTAATACAGTTGGTTTGTGAGTTATATTCCAAATCGCCATTTGTTTTTATCGCGCTTGGTCAAAGAAAAACCCCGCTAAGTAAGGCAGCACGCTCAACTCGATTAGCTTCGCTCGTTGTTTGACTTAAGCGTAAGGTATTCTTATTAGGTTGCAAGTTAAATTCAAAGTCTCTATTTGTTTTGACCTGAAATTCACTCAATTTGAGTAGCGTCAAATCGCATATATTTAGTTTACAATAACCTTCTTTAGCTCAAACCATTAGCAAAGTAAATGCACTCACAAATTGAATTTTGTTTAACTCTTTCTTTAAAAGAACCGTTTACGTTTATTTAGTGTTCAAACCAAGCGCATTGCAAGGACGTCACATTTCGTGTTCACTTAAGTCAAGCAACACGAGCTTCGCTCGTGTTGCTTGACTTAAGTGTGTAACTCGCGCTTCCTTTTAAGTCATGCTTTAGTTTATATTTTGTTTACAATAACCTTCTTTAGTTCAAACCATTAGCAAAGTAATTGCACTCACAAATTGAATTTTGTAGCGGACGTGGTCATTAAAAATCAAGACAAGATAAAACGATCTACACTTCAGAGACAATTTAGCAGAATAGATAAATCAAAATGTCAAAGAGATCTTGGACAATTAATTGCAGATGGCTTTCAAAATAAACATAAACATCACACTCTTTGTAACAAAACAGAAATCTTTGTAATCATTTTTTTTTTTGTTTACTTAATAAAATAATTTTGACAACATCAAATAATGTGTCGTATTCATTTTGTGGAAATATCGTTCCGGGTGCCTTTGAATACTTAATAAGGGTCAACAAAACCGGTTTGACTAGTTTTTCTAGAGAATGGCCTTTTTGAAATATATACATCTAGATCAACTGGTATGAACCGGTTTGACCATGATGTCAGTGTATTCTCATTGGTTTATCACCCGTCCTTTGTTCTCAGTGCCTTTAAATTGAAACCACCACCCGGATGGTTGGGTGGACACGTTACAGCATATCACACCATACACTTTTCTCTTACACACTTTATTAATATTCAATAAAATCTCAGAATGCGTCTTTCCCAATTCATGCATCATTAATGACTACATTTACACGGCCTGCATCTCATTAAACCCCTCCTGTACCTATACGGCATGCATCTCATTATCTCCTGACCGAACCATTCAAAACCGGTTTTTACCGAGCCAACCTCATTAACTCAGGGCTGCTGCATATATGAATAAAATTCGCCCAAGCATCTGGGATATACTACTGCGGTCAACCCCTCGTTTCTTACTACTCCTCCAAATAACTTCTAACCTGTCAGCATAGAGTTCCTTGGAAGCTGACCTCAACAGAACTGATATTCATTTCCTAAGGAAAGAAGATGTACCTGACAAAGTCCTTCCAAAGATTTATAAAAAAACAAATTCATGCATACATGCGAGCCGGTTTTAGCGTTTAACTCCTTGCCGTGTTGAAATCCCTAAAAAGTGATTTTCCCAGAAGAGAATCCTTCTATCCTTCAGTTACAAAAAACATAACGTTGAATTCTACAGTATGCAACTATTTCATGTTTGAAAAGTTTGAATGGGCTAGCCATCGATCGAGCAAAGCGACTTGAAACGTTTGGAAAGGACGCTTACAAGGCATTGGAGTGGATAGTTGATTGGCATCTGTCCGGTAAGTTGAATTGTCCAGTCCCCTTTTTACCGCTTCAGTTGCAACGAACAGTTTGGGCATAAAGACAGATGAATATCTATGTATCCAGCCGCTGTGATACTATTTAACGTTCTTTGCTCCAACAAGACCATTTTACTTTCTTTTTCACATGTGAAATTACCACCGCGATGGTCGCCATTTTTTTTTAAATTTGTTGACCCCGGCTCGCTATGACGCGTTGATTCATAAAAGCAAGTCTCCCGAAAGTCAACCAGCTTAACGGAAAATGTTTTCGCATGGTCCGCATAGTTACTTAAAATATTTTTTTTTTGCAATTAAGATATCCCAAAGGCATAATTGGGAGACTCCCTTTCTGTCCAATTATTTTCTCTTGGTAGGAGTGAATACACCTAATTCAAGAAAGGTTGCTTTTATAAAACATAAAACATGGTTCTCCTTGCTATTCAGCGTGAACAATAACTCTAAGCCAAAATCTTTCTCTAAACCCTTCCATGTTTCCCATGTAGAAGCGCAGTAATCGGGCTCTCTAAGACGTCACAAGCAGTTCAACTGTAAGTACTTCATGTATGGTGCAAGGAATTAGGAGGAAGGAAAATTTGTAATGGCGGATGCTCCAAATCGTGATTTCATAGCGCAAAATGTTTACGTTAACAAAGAAAAGTGTATGGTAAGTGCACTTTAACTTTCACTAAACAAACGAAAAAAAAAACAATTTTAGTGATGTCAACACAAAATGTTACTCACCGCCTTCATCGGTGGTGACCAACACATTTGTACTTTTAAATGGCGTCCAGTCACCACTCACGACTATAACGCTGACGTTATATTCTGCATCAGCATCAAGCCCTGTTATGTGAAAGGAAGTTGTGTTTGATGATGGCATGATTTTTCCCGTGAGCTGGTTGTCAGTAGTCTTTCTGACAAGGATGATATACTGACGCACTCCACCATTGAGCTGATCAGCCACATCCGTCCAACGTACCTTAAGACTGGCTGTTCTGCTGACCACTGTCACGTTCCATCCAGGCAGGAGTGAGGCTGTAGTTTGTTATAAGAAAATTAATATTCAGAATATCTCATTTTAAAAGCCTTATACTTTGTTTTTTAAATCCACAATGATAAACTTTCGGCTAACGCTTGGGCCGGTTTTCTTATTTTGCATATTATTTATTTATTTATTCATAAAATTCTGTCTTTTTCTGACAAGCTAAGATATACGTCTTTGTGATAAGTACCTAGATTTAACAATGGACGGATCAGCGTGGGTCATAAGCTTTAAAAGCCTATCAAATTAACTTTTCTCTTAGACTACGATTGATCGCTTATTTCTCGCCTTCCGCTTGAAGACGCGACGTGCATGAGGAATTTTCTCTCCGCTCTCGTGAATCGTGTGTCCTCACAGGAGGCGCGATATATTCGCGCAAGCTCCAATGATCGCCCGCCAGACTATCCTCCTGATAAACTAATAAGAGTGTAATAGACGTCAACTTTTATCTTCAATCAGGACATTATTATTCCCATAAACTACTTTTTACCTGAATTCAGACCTCTATTTAAAGCGCCGTAAAAAATCTGGACAAAACTCCATGGGTAAAGGAAAGAAGTCTGAATCGTGACATTTGTAAATTCCCTCAGTGGTATCTCCAGAAACGTCTCCTTATACGAATAGTCACATCCATGTCGAGCAAAAACATCTGTTCCATTTCCATCAAATACTTTGACGTATTCACTATAGCAAAGGTAAAAAAAAATGTTAGTTGTTACACATAGCTATTAAGGATGATAAAACTACTATTACAAAATGTTTCATGTTTACTCCTATTTATGGTAACATACGCCTTACTTGTCTGTTTTTTTTTTATTTGTCAATAACAAAGATTACTTTCAAATAATATATAATGGAAACGGGCATTTCAACCCACCTGCAATTCCCAAAATAAGTCCAGTGGATAGATACAATAACTGTCTGAACAATTCTTTCAATAACCCAGTTACAGTGATGGTTAAATTCATCGGTATATCTGATATCCACTCTTCCAAAAGGTTGTATCAAGGTTTCTGCACAAACTTAAAATAGCAAACAATAGTGTCGTTAAGTAAATCGGTGGTAGAATGATTTATTAAAGTTCGGTTTTCACAAGCAATATGTGACCAGGTATGTTCCCTGGGAAGGGAGGGAGCCTATTTATTTATAAGCCCAGTGGTTTATTTTGGTCTTCCTTGCTACTACATTTTATATTTATGTAACTGTTTTAAATATAGGGTAATAAACTTGAAATTGAAAAGCAGATTCTTACGACTATAGATTAGAGTTTGTTAACAATTGCTACAGGCTGAATTTTTGCAGAATTTAACAGGTAGGTCGACGATGTAGATTTTGTGGAATCCCGCAGGTAAAAATGATGATTTGACAGATTCCCACGGGAATTTTTGTGGATTTCTTTTATTCGTAGACAGAAATTCCCAAACCTCACTTCAATAGGAGGTGAGTGGGTGTTGTTTGCGAGGGGGGCGGGGGGGGGGGGGGGGGGGGAAGGAAGATTACAAGTGGAACGTCCAACACTATTTCCTCCTATAAAAGACAGACATGGGCTTATACTAAAGTAGACATACTTCTTTTCGGGAATATATCACTCGTTCTCTTATCAGAAAAAAATACTAGTCAACAACTGCACTGACTGCAAGAAAGTGCACGGAATCGCTTTTCTTCAGAATCCGCAATTAATTTGCCTTTTAAAATGTGCAGTTTTTTCTTCAAGTAATTAGGCTCACTTTTCTGGGTATCGCGCGAGTATCTTGACAATTTTTTCAAGTTGCAATCCATTTCCATCCTGGCCATCTGTAGTTATACACTTATTAGTGTCACTTGTTGTAATTGTAAACAAAACTGGACCATTATTTTTGCGTTTCCACTGATATAAATATGTCTTTTAGGTTTTTAAAATTACACTTAGGACGTTCGCGCTAATTCACGAGGGGGATTTGTTTGAGCTGATATCGGCCAAACAAATTACACTCCTTAGGGTTTAATCGGATGTCACTGAAACTTGGGGAGGTAGCAGATCTTAAAATTTCAAACAACTTGTCCGATGCCGATTTTTCGTTTTTAACATTTATTCATTTTTTGGGAGGGCTTTGCAATCTACTTTGGACCAAGAAATGAAAGACAATTCGTGGACAATTTGAACAGTAAACAAATTTTTAAGCTACTGCTTTTTGAAATGATATATGTGAAATAAATCATATATGAACTGCGGAAATGAAATCAAATAAAAAAAATGATCCTCGTAGTTGTGAACGCAATTTAAGCAATTGCTAAAAGAAGCCTAAAAAAAGTTCAGGACTTCAACGAGGTTCGAACCCGTGACCTCGCCATACCAGTGCGATGCTCTACCAACTGAGCTATGAAGCCACTGACGTTGGGCGCAGGTCAATTGTAGGTTCATATGTTCCCGTGAAAGAAGTGAGTGTGAAATGATATATATGAACTGCGGAAATGAAATCAAATGAAGAATGATCCTCGCAGTTGTGAACGCAATTTAAGCAATTGCGAAAAGAAGCCAGAAAAAAATCAGGACTACTACTTTTGGTTACAACAATATAGTACTTTAACCCTATCCAGACGGGGGTGGGGGGGGGGGGGGGGTGGGGCTTTTGGAGCCCGCCCGAACTTTGAAGTTGTGTCGTTTCAAAACGATCGATGCAATGACCACCAAATTTGGTGACTTTTCCTAAAATTTATCTGGAAACATTTTCCCTTTAGCGTCCTTTGTCCACCGACATTGACGTTTCCATAGCAACCGCTTTTTCACACCTATGTTTTACAAAATTGGCATTTTTTGCTTTAATCCAGATTAATCAAAGTTTTCTTATTGAATTAATATTTTCCGCTTAATTTAGCGATAATTGATCAAATTATGTATAATTGTTTATTAATTAAGATTAATTAACGGTAATTTTAGGAAAATGTGGAATATGAAATGTCAAAATCCAGGATGGCGGATCGAAGTTTTACTATAGGTCTTTTCTCTCTATAATTGTATTATTGGCTCTTATTTTGGATTGTAAAACATTTGCCCACAATAAACTAAGCTTTAGCAGTCCATTTGCTTTATTTTTCGGTGTTTTTACCGAAATAAACACGTCTAGACTAATTCAAGATGGCGGATCCAAGATGGGAAATTTATTTACCTGTTTGTGTAATTCCATTATCTCTAAACATTGCATTACATTACATTACATTACATTATCTCTTAATATTTATTGTCAAAATATCATAAAAATGTCCTTTTCACACTTGAGAAAGCTTTTTTGAATTCATGAGGTACATGAAAAGCCATAATTTGCAAAGTTATATGTTCAAGTTTTTAAGAAAATGTACACATCACTTCTATGACGTCACATGCTGTTACCATGGCAACAAAGTGTACGAATTCATTAACTTTTACTTCTGCATCAATATGTGAAAGTTTGGTATGAACACTACCGTTTGTTTCAGAGATATGCCTTATAGAACGTTTCAGTTGATTATTTCATTGTATATGACGTCATAATGACGTCACTGTTATTGTTATCAACAAAAACAGTGTTAGTAAACATAAAAATTTTATCAAATAGGTAGCTGTTAAAGTATTGTAGTTATATGTTCAAAATTGAGAAAATATTGATGAAATACTATTTTAGCCAATAAAATGACTATATGACGTCATAATGACGTCCCGTTACGTCATTATGACACCAAAGTATCTGTAGTTACTAGAATTCATGACAACATTATTCTGTGCAAATTTGGTGGCCATAGCATAAGCGGTTTCAAAGTTACATAGGGGGGCTTCCGGAGGCCCCCCCCCCTGTCCCAGACGGTCAAAAAAAGCCCGTTCTGGATAGGGTTAAAATTTGAATTTCTCGCCATTTTGTTTCTATTTTTAAGAAATTTTACGACATTTAGTGAGTCATAACTTCTTAATGAAAAGCAGCAGCTGCAAATTGTTTTCAGCTTTTATATAACCCTGGCCTGGTGTTTCATTTCTCATTTAAAAATATATCATAATGCACTAATTCGTTTTTTTTAATTAATTTTGTGACGTCATTTTCGCGCCAAACAACGTTAAAAGCGAAAAATCTGAATCGGACAAGTTGTTTGAAATGTTAAGATCTGTTATCTCCCTAAGTTTCAGCGACATCCGATGAAACCCTAAGAAGTTTAATTTGTTTGGACGATTTCAGCTAAAAAAATCCCCAGCGTGATTGTTTATGCGCATCCTTACGGCGCACGCAATTCATGTCGCAACGCCATGCTACGTCATGCACGAGCGGGCGCGCAAAGTAAGAACTCTAAACAGATCGATAAAGGACTGGTTGCCGTTGTGTTAACTTTACTTAGATTTTACTCGCTTGGATGGTCGGTGACCCATACTGTTTTTTGGCTAGATAATTTTCTTTTCTAATTCTCGACAGATTATAATCAAAGGGCTCTTAAAGCTGATGGGGGGGGGGGGGGGGGGGTAAAATCGAATGTTCAATCTTTCCGAAGAGTGCATACGCGACAAAGATTTTATGAACAAGGCAATAATGTCATTTTATTCCGCGAGACATTTAGTTATTGAAGCAACGGATGAACAGGGATGAAGTTCACTTTACAGTAGAACAGAAAGTGGAGTCTTGCTAAATAAAAGGGACTTTAAGATACGCTACGGCGAGGCGCTACTACGGCGACAGGAGCTGAAACTCACTTCCGGTGACGTCATTGCACGTGTTCTGGAACGGCCTTTCCGCCGTAGCTGTGTTGTCTGCAACGGCGAAGTCCAAGGTTTGTCGTATTCTTCACTACGTGAGAATAAACTGCCGTTTTCGGCCCATTTTAACGCTCATTTAACTGTTTCGAAAAGCCCAGTTCAAAAATAAAGTACTAAATCATAAAAGTGTGTGCTGAGACAATTGTTGCTTTGTGATTTTTAGCAAAAGATTGAAAAATCCAACACCAGCGTGGCTGACAGTCCAATGGCTGACAAGAAAGCCTCATAAGTGCTAAGTGGCTTATAAATAAAATTTCCTGTTAGTTATTGTAAAACTGTTTTTCAAGTAAAACGTTGGAATAAGTTCTGAATGTTTCAGCTTATCAGTTCTCTGAACAGCTAGCCGTGCTAAAATTGTGCTCATTGAAATTGAGTTTATTTGCTTTGTTGTGTTTTAGGATTGTGGTTAGGTTGACGTGCTTCGCTTCTAAATGCGCCAACACTCTTTTAGAGTTATCAGTATTATATATCATTTTTTAGTAGTACCATTGCGAATCCTGCAATCAGATTGACCGAGCTGTTTATTGTCTATTCTGTGTTAAAGCTGAAAGGGAAAAAGCTGCTGTTTTCGCCGCGGAAAAACGGAACATTTGCAGCTTATGAATCGAAATTCTGCCAAGCATTTATCTGCGTTGAATTAATCTAGATCGAACTCCGGGTAGGAATCGGACTGTAAGACGGATACAGCAACAAGAAATCATCGTCATTAATTAAATCCATGCCGTATGAGAGTAGAATGAGGTCTCTGGTGTCCCTGAATGAAGCCATTTTTGCAAAGACAGCTTCGATAAGTTTGTTTACGCTGAGGCTGTATGCGCCGTTGCCGTAACACAATCTTAATCATTTGAGTTTGGAGGGTAAATGCTATAAATAGCATTGTTGTGATCATCTACTGGTGCATTTGTAGGACATAAATAGGAAATATTCATACGATAATTTTTTTCTTTTGATTTTACATTAAGAACTCTTCGATTTAAAATGGCAATATCATGTTTAGTATGTTTTCCCTTTCTCATGCGATTAAGTAGCTCTGCAAATTTTTTGGCATCTTTTTGTCTCATTATTTCTAAATTCAAACATGGTTGAAACTGGAAAACTTGAATGTCGTGTGTAAAATGTATTGCCTCTGATATGGAAAGCAGCTTTCCCAGTTGGAGCTGTTTTCAAAACTTTAATATCATCTGGATTTTCTCCTGCAATACTATTGAAATATTTGACTGATGAGTGCTTCATATGGCAATGATTCAATATTCCAAATCCGACAGAACAAAAGCCAAATCCATACTCTTGCATAATCAAGCCGAAAGTTTTTTAGTTAGCTTAATCGGCAAAATCTTACCTTTCTAACATACTATTACATAATAATGACACCTCAACATTTAATACCCATTTAAAATTGAAGTAACTCTTTCATAAATCAAACCGTAATAGCAATGATTCAGTATTCCAATGACTACTAAAAGAGGGACATTAATGTTAATTGTGCGCAAAAGTAAACCCATTGTATAATGCAATCAAATTAGGCCCCTCCACATATGCCGAATCTAATATAAATGAGCAACAACAACATATTTTGCCAGGAGCCATAGTCACCGAAAGAAGCCGTGAGCGTTGGCGCCACGCATGCAAAGCCATATTAAAGACGTCTTGAGCTATTTTTCGCAGAAATTGCGCCACCATTGACGCAATGAGAGCGCCGGCACCTACTACCTTACAATATTTGGCGAGAATACTTCGTATTTAGATGCAACCGTTCCAGTTTCTTTGCAATTTGGTTGGACCACATTTAGTACAACAAGACACAAATATGCGACGAGAGAGGCATGAAAATAGAACGCTTTTTTTTCCAATTTGTCAGCCTTGTCTGGTAAATGACCACAACTGGCTTCTCATTGGCTAAAATTAATTGCCAAATCGCTTAAGCTACCTGCTTTCGTGCCTTAAGGTGGTTCGATACAGTTTTCTGGAGACCATACCAACATTTTTCAATCGGATATTAATCGGTCTTCTCCAAGTCAGATCAACGTGAAATTTTCATCACTAACTGGTTTTGAATGGAAGTTTGGCAAGATATATTTTCTGGTAAAATCGATATTACCATGACAACGATAAACAAGAAACTTAGAAATCAGTAAGAGTGAAATTTAGCGCGTTTAAGATTTCGCATTGAAAATCCCACATAGGCATCTTAAAATATGGTATATGGCATATATGTTTTGCAAGAATAAAAAAATTCTGTATGTTTGAATTAAAATAAATCGCAATAACATTTCAAACCTTACTATTTGTGTACTGGTATTAAATTGATCGAGAGATTAACACTGGTTTTGTGAAATTACTTAATGATAATGTCAAAAAGTAGCTTGATGTTATGTTTGTAAACCTTGAAAGTTTTATTTACTTTCTCTTTTGCGATCTTGAGAACTACCATTTTTCCTAACATCGCATCATGTGCAATTTTTTGGATAATTTTCGATTTTGATGACTTTTGCAAAAATCAGATAAACGGCTCGATGGATTTTTTTAAAACATTCACTGTGCATGCTTACCGATGTGCAAAATATTATCTGAAAGTTTCACTGGCATTGATTCACTGGAACGCCTTTAAATTTAAAGATGAAGACGACGTACGAACCGGCCGAAAAAATGGCGTTACAAATTTACTTTTTTCTCAGTAATGATTTCAAATCAATGCGCACTAAATTCTTCCATATGCCATACACAATGAACAAAACAGTTGAGAAAATCATGCCACTGTTGCAAAACTATCTGCCAGAGAGAACACGGCCAAACCATGTGAAAAAACTGACGCAACACAACGGATGTTTCTACGTAGCGCGCTTCTCAAAAACCATCCATTTTAGTCTCCCGATCATCATTAGTCATCATCAATTTTAGTCTCCCGATCACCGTCGAAACCCGGGGGGGGGGGGACTCCCATATGATCCCATATGAAAGGGGCGGGGATACTCGTCGTCTCGCTTAGGGGTGTAAATTTCGGATTTTGGTCTCGCTTAGGGTGTTCTGGGCAAAACGCCATTATATTTTGCCGTCAAGGTCTCGTTTAGGGTTGCACGCGAAGAAACATTAATATAATACATTTGTCTGTGTTTAAAAATGGTCTCTTTTAGGGGTCAACAAAAGCTTGAGCCACACCCAGATTGGTCTCCTTTAGGGGTTTAATTCAAAATTTCCGACGGGCAACCCCGCCCCTTTCATATGGGAGTCTCCCCCCGGGCGTCGGTGGTGGGGGTGTTTCGCTTTGACCTAAGAACCTCTACCCCGTCTCAGATTTAAAATTTCTATTTTTGCTACCCCATCTCAGACCATACAGTTAAATTTGGTAAAAGGCTCTTTATACAAAAAAGGGGTTTGTTTACACAAATTGACAGAATTAGGCGTCAAACCCATACACGCTCATTGAATCGACTTCTACAGGCACGGTTCCAGATGAAAAAGGAACCGGAAAAAAATGACAAAACACTTAATTCGAAAATTGAACGGAAAAGTATACCCCATCTCAGACGTAGTGGGCAAAACTAAGACCCCATCTCAGACGCAGAAAGTCAAAAACCCGACCCCATCCAGCGGCACATACCCGTATAGCTTATATATGGGAGACCCCCCGGGGGGGGTTAGCTACTGCTAATTAGTATAAAGTTAAAATTTGGGTACACGGCAGTTAATTTGGGATAATACAGATCATTTGGAACCTATTTACGCATCTCTTTTCAAGCTAGCGATGCAAACATCTTAGTCATATAAGGATACAAAAAAAAACTTTTCTCTTTGCCTCTGGGCACAAGTCATGAAATGTTTTCTTATCGCTGAGGGGCCAGTAATAGATTGGAAGTCCGATGATCGGATTTCACCGTGCAGCCTCGTCACATAATTTGTTGAATTTTAAGTCAAAATTTACATTTCTTGAATCAGTTTTTCACTTCCTAATGTAACATTGCCTTGTATTTAATGTATTTGAAGCGCACAAAACGTTCAAATCACGTTCACCGATTTTTCATATCCAAAACATCATCACCAATATTTGGGTATAGGGGTGCCGCTGAGGGTCTGAGACCCTGACCCTGTTTTAATAGGACAAAAAAGAAACGAAAATACCTCCCCTGTGTAGAACAACACCCTCTATTTTAGGACCCTGTCTAGGACACGACTGGTGCGTGGTTATTAATCTGAGCTTTAAAAAAATAGTAGACGGATCTGAAATGAAAACGACTTCACCTTCGCATGAATATGCTAATCTCGACAAGGGAAGTCACCACAAGCACTAGGTTAACTGGAACTATACCCTGTTTAGGACAGACTCGCGTTAAATTATATACCCTGTTCAGGACAAAAATGCCAAAAACCATACCCTGTCCAGCGGCACGTCCCTGTATAGGTCATATACTCAGGTATATTAAGGCCTGGGTCAGTTACGGTACTTCCAAAAAATAAGGGGGGTGGTCTATCTCATAAAGTATGGAACATATTGATATGAAACTTGGCCAAAGGCTTTAACTTGATACAAAAGTTAATTTTGATATTAAGTTGTCACAAAAAGAGTAACGGAACTGATTAAGGTATCAAATTTCAATGTTTTTCTTTAGGCTAAGTGCAGGAGAACTTAAACCACTCTGACTGACAAAATATCGTTTGGATATTTTTAAGTGCGCAAAGTCATACACGAAACTAACTAGAAGGCGTGTCCAGGTCACGTAACGATTGAAATGTCACGATTTTGTTGTCACGCAGACATCAGAAAACAGTCATGCCACGTAGGTGGACCACGTTTCCAGTTACATTTGGAAAGTACCTTAAAAGGGTAGAAATAATACCACTTAAAATTCTCAGAAAACACAAATTTTCCTTGTCTGCAAGAGCACTGAAGGAACAAACCGGAAGTAAAAGCTCAATTGGTCACGTGATAGGTTGCCATGGAAACATCAACGTCAAAAAGGATTATCTTAACGAGTTGAATGTCGTTGCCAAGTCTCATACTTATAACACCTTTCCTGTTGAAGATAGACAACCCCCCCTTACTCTTTTGGATAAAATAGGAGCAGACCCAGTCCTTAATATACCTGAGTAAGGGAGTACCCCCCCCCCGCGCCGGGTCACGCTCATACAAAGCCTTTGAGCGGACAGCAAACTTTTTCTGAGTCACGCACCCCTTCTTTCACAAAATACTAAATAAGCTTATAACATGTGAGCCATCACATCTTTAACAAATGCATTACAAGTTATCTCAATTATAAGCATCCTTGACATGACCTCGGTCAAAGTGATTGTTGACATAAAGATCATGTTCTATTTCTCATTTAATTAAAATTGAAGTTTTCCAGCCTGTGTCGTTCAAAATTGATTATGCTTTTAGCAGCAAATCTTATCACTGAAAGAACAATGAACGATAGAAGAAAATCACGTTTCATTAATGTTTCATGTACAATGTAATTGCTCACCTCAAATTCTCTCTTCGCACTCTTCGGGGCGTTATGTTATCGCATAAATGATCCTTTTTTTCCCAACAGACTAGAGATCCCAACGGCAGATGTCTACCCTTGGTTATTGGAAACGGTCTCATCAGACATAATTCGTTGAAATATCAGATTGCAAATGATCAATATGATCCAACAAAATTGAGGGAAAACTTTCCCAAATTCTGCATGTATTACAAAGCGGAAAGTTTTCCACTAATTTAGGCTGCTCTATCTAGTGTAGAAACTCTCTTCTCTGCAGAATCGAGACATCTTTGTTCTCGCGCTTCGCGCTCGTGTCTCGCGCTACGCGCTCACGCCCCAAAACCCGCTTGAGCGCCCCCGACCGTGAAGAATGGCTCGTTTTAGGCGTATTTGTCTCATTCAATACAGGCCGTAAAAATCACTTCAGACCGGATTCTCGTTATGTCATTCCGACTATAATTTTTCGTACGGATTTCACCCTTTTTAATCTATTAATACCAGCTACGAAAAGCGCGTGAAGCATTTCTCATAGACAAAGCAAAGACGTTAGAACCACTTGCAATCAACAGACTCGACGAACTTCATTAACTTTCACCCGTCAAACCCTTCACCAATCATATTCATTGTTTTTGTTATTCTTTCGTTTTTTTCAAAACCACTTGTATAACGGTTTTACAGTTGTAATCATTTATAGTGCTAGCCCCTGAAGAAGCTTTGTTTTGCAAAGCGAAATATTGGGCACTATTATATTCCACTTTTATTTTATTCTATTTGCTTCTGCTTCTGCTTCTGTTTTTCTGCCGTAAGGATCAGTTTGCCGTTTTTTTCCTTTACTTACTATAGAAATAGGTCAGTGTCTTTTAAAACCTCTTTAAACGCTCACAAGACAATTCACCCTTCACGCTTTCCTCCCACACCACTATAAACGAATACCCTTTACACAAACAACCTTTTAATCAATTTATTAGCCTACGCACATCCGAATTTACTTCTCCTACACCACATATTACCTTATTTACTCTCAAATCTCCATAACTTGCGATATAGATCGTGTTTTGATTGGTTATTTCCAAATCACTGCGGTCAGTTAATATTGGTGGGAGAGCCAGAACAATGGACTGTCTACAGGCGCTTATTTTTTTTTTCCTCCCCTCGTGTCGCGCTTCGCGCGAAATGCTTTGCTCGCCCCGCTTGGCTCATAAAGCGCCTGTCATGCAGGCTAGGGTCTATTAAGTCACGATTTACTAAATTACTCTTTTAAACACGGATCAATCTTTGACACACAACGTCAAGGAATTATCCGCCTGCTTTACAAGAAGAACGACAAGTTAGACTTGAAAAACTGGCAACCAATTTCTCTGTTAAACACAGATTATAAAATTTGTACTAAAGTAATCAAACATGCGGGATTCCCGACCGCAGTATTTTTAAAAACCTTTTTCTGATCCGGTGTGACGGAAGGTTTTGCTGGTGTCGGACTAAGGAAAGCCTTTAGGGGAATCGGCGCTTGATAACGGGGGAAAACTAACTCAAATGGGCAACTCGCTTGCAAAGGAGAGCCGTCTCTCTCGGTAGGTACGGGATCAAACCACGAACTGGTACGCAACAGGAAGGCGATCAAGAAACCTGACTTGCGGTTCCAACAGCGTTTATTCCTGACTTGTGACTTTACGATGTAATCCAACGATGTAATCAAACGATGTAATCCAACTAACAATTGCAAACTAGGTTCTTATATACGTAAGGTACAAGTGTTCAACACAAAGGAACATAATGGAAGTGTCAAGCGAAATTCTTTTTGCTCAGCAAAAGTAAATTTCAAAATATATTTTTAACCCAAATTTTCCATTGTTCATAAAACTATTTTTAAAAGTAATCTACATTTGAAAACCCTAAAACAAAGAAGTAGCAGAAAAGCCAAGTCAGCAAGCGGCTTTTTAAGCACGTAATGGTGTCGTATCAATAGATTTGCAAGGTCGGCAAATATATAACTTGTACGGCACGTACTAGCGATGTACCATTATCAAGTTATCCACCTACAACAAAAGCTACTAAATTTAACTTCGATGAGTCAGCTAAGCTATTCATACTGAAAAAACAAAATGACACCATTACTTGCCAAGTCGTTGATTAGTTAAATAAAACTGAAAAAACACCGTGAGTGCCGGACGAGACTAATTTAGAACAGTAATAACAACTATTGTGTGTACAGCTTGATACGTGAAAAATCAGCTAGACATGATAAATTTACTAACAAGGTGTCAACTTGAATAGTGGAACGAACCTAATTAAGAACGATAAATTAACTCAAGGTAAACTATTGTTCAGAAGGTAGTACATTTTAGTATGAATGAAAGCACGACCTGGTACAGTAATTGAATGCTTTTCAAAGAGGTTAAAACAATTAAGTTTGATTGTCAAAAACAAAACCCTGTTGACTTTTAGAAGATTAAATTTCGATGAATAGCACAAAAGCTTATAATGAAAGCGAATTTCATACTAAGCAAAACCTTTCACAGCTGAATGCGGAGTAAACCAAGCTGAATTGATCCATAGGAACTTTTTAACAGTGAACTCTCATAACTCATAACTCTCATATAACAGTGAACTCTCATAACTCCGAGGCGACCGACACAACAGTCATTTGTATTCCCGATTCGACTCCAGACATGTCCTCAAAAGAACCAGAGAAAGTTATCATAAAACTGTTACGTTTTTACAACAACGTACAATAATTCACTCACTAGTTTTCTCGTTGTTTATGTTCATATTGGCGCCAGAACAGCAACCATAACTATGGGAATTATACAAACCTCCGGTCAGGAAGTAAAATTGCAGTTTAATACCGATGCCTTGGATTTTATTTATACTTGACCAGAAATCCGCAAACATTTCCTTCCAGCAGAAATTTTAGCTGTCTCCGCAACCCGTAAAAATTTCCTCCCGCAAAACAAATTCAGTCGGACAATCCGCAAAATTTCCTTGTGCACGGTAGCTAAATCAACAAAACTATGACGTCTTTCCCATATTATTGCACAATCAAACCGTAATAGCAATGAATAGAAAAAAAACGCAAAGTTCATGCTATTTTGCTCTGCCATACCGCTCATATTAAAACACAAACTTTCCTGTCCCATTTAACTTTCTTAAAACGTCTCCATTAGTAAAATACACCGTGAAATTCTCAAACTACGTTTCCCAAGAAAACGCATTTGACCTATTTTTACCCTTTTAACTTTACGACAAATGATTGAAACTGATAGGTAACGTGAGATATCGAAATTTAAGAAGGACTAATACCTTTGCGGTAACGTAATGTGAGATATGACAAGTTCATGACAAGTTCTGACATCCCAATACCCTAGGGAAATTAACAATAGGTCCGGGGGTGCTCCCCAAAAAATTTAGTGGCAGTATGTGACGCCCTTCTTGAAATCCTAACCGGTTTAACCAACCATATCCTCAATGCCCTAATATAGCTTCTATAAAGAAGGAAGAAGAAACCCCCCCGGACAAAAGTCCACAAAATTTTGTTAACAACTTTTGTCCCTTTTTCGTACTCAATTCCGAAATCTCGCTTAATGCGCATGCGCATTAACGAGATAAAAAACGAACAAAAAATCAATGTAGGAAGTTTAAAATTTTCCCATTTTCGTACCCACGAAACATCGAATCCAGCCAACTCAGCGGATGTCATGGTTCGCAAATGCTATCGTTTAAAAATAAGATTTACTTTAAGGGACGTCACCAGTTGATTTAATTCGCTTAAAGGTGTTCACACACGAGACGACCAGTCGCGCCGACTAGTCGCTCCGACCGGTTGGCGCGACTAGTCGTCTCGTGTAAACAAGTCGCGGCGACCAGTCGCCTGCAGAGGGGATAAGTCGTGGCAACAAATCATTGGACTTACTTCAAAATTTAGCGCGTTTATCAGAACTGAAAAAGGGAAATGGAAAATAATATGTTGTTTAAGTTATTATAATAAATACAACTTAAAAACTGAATTATTTCCCTAAAAAATAATCCCTAATAAAATACATAAGTCACGCATTCTCTTTAGACGGGAAGTTTGTTTGTTTACGCCAACCTAGCCAGTGAACAGGCTTCTTTTGGGTAATTGGGTTAGGTTAAAATCGGCGAGCGAAGCGAGCAGAGGGCGGACTGGGGAAGAGGGAAGGGGAGGCGAAGCCTGTGGACTCGCATTTGATGCCGCCGTTCCATGATACCAGAGTCTGGTATCATGAGCTTATTGGTCAGATCACTTAGTGTTGACAGGTATGCGGTTATTTACGACACATGTTGATATCTCAAATGCCTGGCGCCCTAAATTTGCATAATTATTCCATTTGTTGGCTCAAATGATAAACAATCTTGGCGACTGGTCGCATGCAATTTTAAGATCTCGATTTTGAGAAAGCTTTGAGCAATTCGTTGCAAAATGTTTCGCCTATATCGAGACTTAAAGAGCAAAAGCTGAACATGCTGTAGATTTATCTATTGGATGCCAAATCAAACGATATTATAAAACAACGGGGGTTTATCCTAGCTCCACTGAGACATACTACTCAACTACAGAACTTACCAAGGAGCTAAAAATTATTGCAATAATTTATGATTTCATTGCAGTGGAATTGCAGACTACGGCTTTTTGAGACTCGGATCTAAGATGCCTATTACCGTGTGGCCGGAAACACTATAATCCGCCGAGATCAAAAGGTGAATATCATCGAAGAGAACAGATTCATAACTGTGCTCTAAAGGCGCAATTCTCTTTAAGTCTTACTGGGAAAGCTTTATACTTTAGGCTTTTTACTCATGCGCGAAGCGGCATGAGGTAAGTTTTCGGCTCCGTTTTTCTTGTTTTTATTATTATTATTTTTATTTTTTGTGTCACGATTTTGCATGCAAATTTATGCACGCATATTTCAAATTGTGCACTACCGGTTGACGTCTTTGCCATTTACACTTCCTGCTTAGTGACTTCCGGCTATTCTCACTTCCGGTAAAAGAGCGTTACTTAGGTGTCACGACAGAATCTCCTACAACCCTACATACATTACTATGTTCACGTTTGGTATATATAAGACTTAGAAAAATCTCTGGCTTCATTGTGGTACAGCCTTCATGTCCACAACATTCAATAGTAAACAACGTGGTTTGCAGGAACGATGACTGAATGAAAGGAGTAACTCTTCTCCATGTCGGACATCTTTTTATCATGTTTAAAATATATCATAAAATTTTCTTACGCATGCGCATGAGTAAAGGCTGCTTGGAGCCTCTTGTTAATTACTTTTTTTGCGAAGAGTGGGAGACGTGTTTAACCTGTCTATTTTTATACTACTAACGATGCATTCAACCGAATAAAAACATGACAACTTATTGACATATTAATTAACTTGTTGACAATATAATAACAGGATAATTACTAGGGGCGGAACGGCGGCATCAAAGGCGAGTCCACAGGCTTCGCCGCCCCTTCCCTCTTTACCGGTCCGAGCTCGGCTCTCTTCGCTCGCCGATTTTAACCCAACCCAATTCCCCAAAAAGAAGACTGTTCACAGGCTACGCCAACTTGTCTATGGTCGTCCATATGTTTCAATATTCGCTAAATTTTAATTCGTAGTCGCTAAACTGATTTCGCTATTCGCTGTTGCCAATTTTAATTCTTTATCGCTAAATATCAATTCGCTGTCGCTATAAAATTCCATTCGCTGACGCTAAATTCAATTGTTTTATAGCTGGAGTTTTTGCCAATACAACGCGCGCGTTGATTGGTTGATTCATCGTCAAATTGTGCTGAGCGGGCAACAATTGAGAAAGCGGGCAACAATTTTGACGTCAGAGGGTAACATTGCACTGTTGCCCGCTAGCGCACGTGATCAGACCGTGACAAAAGGTGGCATGATTATGATGGATCGAGTGCTCGGCGCGTTTTTCAAACTGTCTTGTGTTGTGTTTTTTTTTTATGTTGCTATATAACAAATCACTCCCTCATTCCCTCGAATCTCGATGTTTCCCTCGACTTCGTCTCAGGAAACATCGAGATTCTCGGGAAACAAAATTCACTGTTTCCCTCGGGACCAGTCATTAAGTGTTTATTCATTTCCGCTAAATTCAGTTCTCTGTCGCGAAACTGAATTCGTTGCCGCTAAATTCAATTCGCTGTTGCTAAATCAATTCGCTGGCGCTAAATTCAATTCGTTGCCGCTAAATTCAAATTCGTTGTTGATAAAATTCATTCACTGTCGCCAAATCGCTCCATTCAATGCGCTAAAAATTAACACATGGTTACCCCCACGGGAAGGTTCATATTAACTCGTTCCCAGGCCGTTTGCCGGAAAGATGAGAAGCTCAAAGATGGCGACCCCAGGCCGTTAACATCGCTCTTGCTGCTAAAGTGTGTTTTGTTATTGCAGGCGCGTACCTCAATTTAAACAAATAAGCACGGGCTTACAGGTCGTTCAGACGGCATAATAACTTTTTTTAAAAATGTTGCATTAGAACGATTCACTAGCTAAGCTCGTCTGCTCGACTAAGCGGTGATCCAACTGTAGACTTAGTGTAAACTTGTTGAAAGGCGTATTTACAAGAGCATAACTCTATCACAACTCGCTCTACGGCCGGAGGCCGGACGTAACGACCCCTTCTTAAGTGTAAATAAATCGGATGGTTTTGTATTTGTTTATCAAAGATATAATAGAGTTGAGCCATATTTTGCTCACTTAATTAAGGCCGATAATTCCATTGGAATCTACTGAAAACGGACACCTACACACTGATGATTATCATGATTGCCAATTCAATTTTTATTTTTTTTTTCAGCATTTTAATGCGTTAAAAGACTTCCCGGTTAACCACTTCCAGTCCAGGGAAGGCATGAAATGGCGATTCAGAGGGTCCAATTTCAAAAATCTCCCGGGAGAGGGGGCATGACCCCGGACCCTCCACAACCATCAAGGCTTACAATCAGAAAAAGCCTAGGAACGCCCCTGTATTGTGTATACAAAGCGTGGTAATTCCTCCAACAGTCCACTCCTACTGTGGTGGATGGCATCGACAGCCGATTGCAGTGTGCAGTTGATACTGCACATCAACTTCTCCAGCGAGTTGACAATGATGCAGTGGCAAGGGATCTGTCAACACTCCATCAGGAAGTACTTGCTATATTAGAAAAATGGAAAAACCGAGGAAGACGCATCAGTCACTGCTGTGCGGTTACGAGTATCGAAAACTGTAGAGAGCCTTCATCGGACACGAATTTGACACGTTTAATACGTTCGAATCTTTTTATATTCTGTTTGAAAAACAGACGAATCACCTTAATAATAATCTCCTATGTGATTGCAGGAACCCCTTTTAATTTATCGCGTCGATACAAATCATTGACAAACGGGCGTTTTCGCGTTGAACATCTACATGTGTGCCTAGCCTCCTAAGGTACCCGCGAAGTATGGTGAGACCAGAGTTTGGGTAGGGGGTTACTAAACCGCGCATAACCTCGTCTAAATCTGCGTCACTTATGTCAGTATATCGTTGGTCACAAATACCAAGCTCGCGACTTTTACGCCAAATTGTTGTTTTCCATATACTAAGTATAACTGCAATAATAGCCCAAGTGAATCCCAGAATCCTGAGGCATTCTATCTGTTTACCGTTTAGATCTATTCGAGGCTTCCGGCTTCTGTCAAATTCGTGTCCGATGAAGTGTCACTACAGTTTTCGATACCCGTAACTGCACAGCAGTGACTGATGTGTCTTCCTCGGTTTTCTCATCTTTCTAAAATAGCAAGTACTTCCTGTTAGAGTGTTGACAGATCTCTTGCCGCTGCATCATTGTCAACTCGCTGAAGAAGTTGATGTGTAGTATCAACTGCACGGTAAAGTCTAGATTCCATAGCTCAGAAGGAGATCGGACACCTTATTGAGACTTATATAACGGAGTAACTGGTTAGCTTTCAGTTAGGGTTAGGGGTAGCAGTTTATATAGTTAAATTTAGGACTAAGCAACCCGAGAAGCTAGGTGGTACAGTGGTACGGTAGGCTATGTAAGTCTAAGCCTAGGTGAGGTCACAGGTTCAATCCTGAGTGGGGATTTTAGATTTTCTTTTTTACACTTAAAAATTTATTGAAAATAAAATTCTAAGTGTCGACATTACGTTATATAATTCTCAGTAAGTGTCCAACCTCCTTCTGAGCTATAGAAGGTAGACTCTACCCAACTGCACACTGCGATGCCATCCACCACAGTAGTACAGTAGGAGTAGATCCGGACTGTTAGTATTCGCCAGTTGTGCACTGCCACAAATTATTTAACTGACGCAGAGAAATTATTAAAACCTGGAGAAATTACCACGTTTTAGCAAAACACACTTTAGCAGCAAGAGCGATGTTAACCCTTGGGTCGCCATCTTTGGTATATAGAGTGTTTTCACTTGCGTCATATCAAAATCCAGAAGCAATAAACAATAGTTTTCGATTCCAAAATGTCTATGGAATTGTAGAGAGATTAAAACTACACATCTGGGCGAAATTTTGAAGCGACAGACCATTTAGTTCAAGAGTTATAGGCGAATGAGTATTAGACATTTTTAGTAAGAAATGTATGGAGCGGCCATCTTGGTGTTCCACTTAGGGATACCAACATGGCGGCCAAAAATTCAAAGTCTTAATAACACCAAAAATCTTATCACAGAATATTTTATTCACTATTGGTGCCATTAACTCGGCTTATAAGCATATATAGTTAAAAACAACTTTCAACTGGTTCAATTTTGTTTATTTTCACGGCTTATCTGAAATGGCGTGACCAATTGCGTGACACATTTCCATGTGTCACGCATTTATCGATTTATAAAGATAAATCGAAAGCAAAACATCGTTAAAACCTGAAACTTTTTGTGAAAGATTACAACACTGGTATCGACATACCATGTTAGAAACAGCTTTGTAGGATGCATACTTTAGATTTTTTATTTTTTATGACGTCATGTGCAAACACTCTATACATCTTTGAGCTTCTCGTCTTTCCGGTAAACGGCCTGGGAGCGAGTTAAGATGAACCTTCCCGTTGGGGTCACGCTGTGTTAATTTTTAGCGCATTGAATGGAGCGATTTAGCGACAGCGAATGAATTTTATCGACAGCAAATTTGAATTTGGGTGACCCGAAAACACTGACCCCCGGTCCGCGGACCCCCTCTACGGACCCCCTCTACGGACCCCCTCTACGGACCTAGGTCTAAGAACGCTGACTTAGACCTAGGTCCGTAGAGGGGGTCCGTAGAGGGGGTCCGTAGAGGGGCCCGCGGACCGGGGTCAGTGTTTTCGGGTCACCCTTTGAATTTAGCGGCAACGAATTCAGTTTAGCGACAGCGAACTGAATTTAGCGGAAACGAATTGAATTTAGCGTCAGCGAATGGAATTTTATAACGACAGCGAATTTAGTTTAGCGGCAACGAATTGAATTTAGCGACAGCGAATTGATATTTAGCGATAACGAATTAAAATTAGCAACAGCGGTTTAGTTTTGCGAAAGCGAAATTAGTTTAGCGACAACGAATTAAAATTTAACGAATATTGAAACTGGTCGGGGCGACTGGTTGCAGAAATTCAAACCAGTTTGAATTTCTGCAACCAGTCGCCGCGACCAAATTTTGGTCGGCGCGACTACATTTTTTGCCGAAAATGATATGAGTAGTTCACACGCAGGCGACTAGTCGCGGCGACCGATCGGAGCGACCAGTCGCCGCGACTAGTCGTCTCGTGTGTGCGACCTTAATAGACCCACTCGTATAAAATTTGGCATTGAAAGGTCCATTCTAGAGATTTATTAAGCAATAGAACACATTTTCTATGAGTTTACCGACGTTATAAACCCACGCGGGATGTTGGGAGAACACGAGAAAAGCTTGTAAATCACGAGCCGCAGGCGAGTGATTTACAAGCTTTTCGAGTGTTCTCCCAACATCCCAAGTGGGTTTTTAACGCCGGTAAACTCATAGAAAATGTGTTCTATTGCTTTTATGAAATAACTATGAAAAGCGTTTGGAAAGAGAGAAATTTGTTGTAGTTTTGTGCCGATCAAGTAGCTTGTTCTCATAACATTCATCATATGACCGGGAAAACCAATCAGAGCGGCTGAAAGAATGGACTTTACACGATGCCACTGACAAAGCTACACTGACAATTTCACGGGTTCAACGAAAGTGATGAAAAGTTTTAGCGCTTTGAAATTCGTCAGTTGGAATTTATCAGCAGAAAGAAGAAAATATATTCAATGATTCAAAAGTTCTTTGAATGGGAAATCCAGAAAATTGTGTCCGGAATCTGCCGCCGCAAACATGAATGTACGAGGAAAGTTTGAAAGCCTAAAATTTTTATGGCGTATGTTGGATTCAAAGATTGCCTTCTTGTCAAGAATTGTTCAATTGGAATAAAGGTTAGTTCCAGAAACTCAGCTTCTGAAAATGTTTTTGACTTTATCCACTTACTTTGAAGTGTACAATGAAGCCCGTACTTCTCTACATTTTAAGTTCTGAATGAAAACTAAGCTCATTATTTTTTAAACCTACAGTTGAATTGTTTGATTATTCCATGCAAATAATTAGTTTAACCATAAACTATAATTTTTGTTAGCTTCATTTTCTTCTTGCTAATTGATCATCCTTGCTTGGACACATAATCAGAATTTAAACTGCATCCGGTACAAAAGTATTCCATGAAAAAATCTCAAAAACAAAACACGATAAAGCGTACAAATGGAATCGGCGTAAAATAATTATCCTAAACAACAAAGCTATAAGCTTAAGCCTTGCTTTTTAATTCGACTGTGAAAATCCGTCTTATTTAGAAGTTATCTTAGGATTTGTAGGAACATTTATAAACTTCAGTTCAGTGAATTTCAATCGAAAATTCCTCAGTTTGAAAGCCATTGTTTTCTCTTTGGGATCCATAACTTTTGAGCTTTCCACTAATAGCTAAACCTTCAGTTCAATGAACTTCACAAAGTACATATCGAGGTTGTTTTGATTGTCATTGATCGCTGCATGTAAGCCTTTCCAAGCCAATGTTAAATGAAAATATATTCCTGTTGTTGATTTCAGTTTTAAAATATTGAGTGTTCTTTTGTCGTTAAGCCGTTTTTTGCTTGCGTGCGTGGGAATTATTTTTTTTTATTTTGTAGGTTTGAGCAGCAACTTATCGTTTACAAGAAACATATCTTCTCTTCTCATCTTCTAACAGACCACAATATGCAATAAGACACTAAACCGGCTCGAGTTGTGAAATTCATTTTCCTCACGCTTGTGTTGATGCAGTGGAAAATTGAACTTTGTTTACTTTACAGTTTCGCTTGCGCGGTTTTCTATGAGTTTACCGGCACAATAGTTAATAGGTCTTTGGCCAATCAGAACGCGCGTAGTATCTCAGTTATTTTATAATGTGCAATAGTCATCGGATCCACATCGAGTAAGGAAGACCGATTTTTCCAAATTAAGGTGACCTTTCAGATATCTTATCTCCGAAACGAACTCGGTGATCCCCCAATTTTTTTGCATTTCTAAAACGAATAACTCATTGCCTAGCTGTAGCAAAAGTTTTAGAAAAAATCAACGTTAGAAGATTTTCGCGCGAACGTCCTTAAAATGGTAACATGGACCCTATAAGCCTTCAGTCGATTCTGACTTTAGTTTTGATCTAAAACCAGAGCAGAAAGAAGCTGTGAATTGTTTACTGGAAGGGAGGGATGTTTTTGCCATGATGCCGACTGGTTTCAGTAAGATTTTTATCTTCCAGTTCCATACTTAACATTAAAAAAAGAACATTTGCACATTCGGCAACAATCGTTCGCTTGATTCACGCTTTTTTCTTACTGCCTTCTTTGGAGCTTTCTGCTCCCTCCATGATAAAATGTTTCTATCTGCAGCGAAAATATCCACTTTCTGTCATGTTTGTTTACATTTTGAGATTTCAGTCCGGGCGCTAAGTTTGAAATTACGCGGGAAGATTAATAACGAGAATCAAAATGGCGTCGAAGATGCGACTGCGCGTGCCCAAATTCACTTTTTCAGCCCGGGCTGAAATTCTGATGCGATAACATGGCAAATTTCAGCCCGTTTGGCCGGGCTGAAACCTTGTTCATGTAATCCGGATAACTTCATTTTAGGAGGATTTATTTCGGAAGCCGGGCTAAAATTCGCCATGTAATCGGCCCCTAAAGATAGTTCGCCATTGAACGGTTAGCCTGATTCGAATACTGTCCAAGGTCGCTCACTCTCGTTACTCTTGCAAGTAAAGTGTCTGGAAACTCCGTTTATTAATTAAAATGTAGATGGTGACTGTTTTTGTTTTTTGTTTTGTTTTTTATTTGTTTTGTTTATGACGAAGTTTATAATTTAACGCATTTTCGACTACCAGGTCACCCGAGTTATAATCAATCTATGAAATCGGTATATACTTCATTGTAACACACCATATAGGGATCCTATCATATAGGAATCCTAAAAACTCTTTTAAAATGGTTAGCTTTTATTTACTGTTATGGGTAGTGATATCCATAACAGAAAATAAAAGCTAACCATTTTAAAATGAGTTTTTAGCCCTAAGTAAGTGCCGGATTCTTTGACGTGCATAAATTAAAACCACCATGAAGAATATGCCATGAAATCGAAGACAATCTATACCAATCAATCGATTATTAATCAGTAGCAATCGAAAGATATTAAATCGACGATGCAGCTTTTCGTGATTTTAAAATAATTGATTAGCAGAAATTTTCAATACTTATCGATGGCAAAATTTTTTAACGTTTTCGAGCGGCCGAAAGCGGGGTCCTGTATAAGCCAAAAAACATTCCATTGTGTATAGACTGGAAGGTGGGCACATTTAAATTTTGCAAAGGGACACTGTGATATCCTTTCACCGTGTTCCACCTTTTTTTTTTCTGTTCAACAATCATTACAGTGGTGAGCAGGATGACGAGTACCCAGGCAGGTGAAAGAGAGTGAACGAGAAACTAGTTTTACCAGAGAGGACTACATACTGTTACGTTTTGACAATTGATAACAATCCATGGTGGCCTGGCGCACGTTACAGGTGTACACGAGCGTAACACCGTGCTTATGCACTAATTCACGCTTCTATGAGTCACGAATTTTGTGCAAAAGCACAGCGGAAAAAACATAGAGGCACAAGTTAGGCACAGACAAGGCACAGGTTTGGCACGTTTTGCAAAAGGCTTAGGCACAGTTTAGGCACAGCTTAGGCACAGTTTAGGCACAGTTTAGGCACAGCTTAGGCACGGTTTGCGCACAGTTTACGCAAATTTAGGCACGTTTTTTGGAAACGTTTTAAAGCCGGGGGGGGGGGGGTACTCCCGACAATGTAGGATAGGTGTGTGCCGCCAAGGTTCTCAAATCCTGACCCTATTTAAGGGTAGAAAATCGAGATTTGATACCTTTTTTAAGGCCCAGTTTAACAAACCCGGGGTTTTAAAGCTATATTGAACTCGTCCGAGTAAAGGCAAGCCTGTACGAAAATTCTCGGCGAGTGACCAGCCAGATTCAGTCCGTAAAAAAAATATGCTTATCAGCGAGAATCGAACGTGAAAAGTCATAGTGATAATTCGGCTGACACAAACAAGACAAACAAATTACGAGAAATGAGCGAGAATGGCAAGTGACTTTCCACGGGAAAACGTACACTAAGAGTTATCCGTTAAACGGCCTAAAGCGTTCGATCACCGTTCGGAAAGCGTTAAAATGGTTAAGGAAAGCATTAAAAGCGTTGGAAAAGCCATTCGAATTTTTATTCCATGCCGTTTGAAGCGTTTAAAAAAAACGTTCAAGAAACAATAAACACGCAAATCTCTTGATGAAATGTGATCCGCACGTTTTGACAGCGCGGCGATGAATAAAATGACCTATTCCATTTTATAAACCCAAATCGAATGAAAAAACTCTACAAAGTCAATTTGTTCGAACAACTTTTTGAATGTTTGGCAGTATTTATCTAAAGCAGATGACAAATGGTCAGAAACTAATACTCTACATCTCCAAACGGCCGGAAAAGCGGCAGTGCGGGAAGAATACAAGTGAACACGATAATTGATCTCCCGCCGTCGCATTCACTTGGAAAAAACAATGTTTCGTTGTATGGGGACAATCTAGCAACTAATCGTCATAACAGTGTGGAATATGTATCATAACGAGCCGTACAAAGGCACAATTTAGGCACAACTTAGGCACAATTTACGCACGAAAAAAAAGCTGGTCATGCACACTTTATGCACAACTTGGGCACAGTTTATGCACAACTTGTGCGTACCAAGGCACACTGTAGAATCCGCAATTCGATCCTACGCACAACGAAACGTATTTTTATGTAAAAGAAACGCCGTCTAACCGAGAAACTTGGATTGTAGTTTGAATATAGATTTTCCAAATTGACAAATGTTACCCCAGGAAATAAGTTGAACTGATGAGCATTTCGAAAGTCTTTTGTTTTGTAAACATAAGAAACGGAACTAAAACCAAATCGATTCAGTTGAAAATTTTGTTTTTTTAGGTACGTAATATTGGGTTACCTTGCAGCAAATTGCTATAATTTTTTTATTTTTCGATCATTTATAGTCATTCTTAAAATACATAATGCTTATTAGCTATTAACTTTAACTGCAAAACAAAAATATGCCTACACTTCATCAAAACGGAGAAATTATGAATTGTGCGAGGTTAGACTGTAAATGTTACGCGTAGTAATGTCCAAAATGGCCTCATTTTTGGTGACTTTTATAAAATTTTCTCTTTTATTCAACCCTGTATGCAAAACTTAAATTGTTCACAGGGAAGACATTAATAAACTGTAGATTTTTTTACCAAATCTCGACTTAATTTGAATTTTCATCATTTCAAAAGAGCTAAATTAAGTGTGAATTTTAGCCGTGTACACCAGTAGCGTGCGCCAGGCCTGGTGTTTTTTTTTTTGTTTTCTGTGACCCTCCATTGGTCATCGACTGGCCGACATCAATCGATACGAAATAGCCAGTTATATCGATTTGTATTGATTGATCGAATGAAAAACCGATCATCCATCGTCATTGATTGGCTACCCAGGCAGGTTATTATCACTGGTTCTTTAAATCATCTGAGAATCCACGAAATACAGCTGTTTGTGTTCATATTATGAAAGAACTCTAAAATAACTTGCTTATATGTTGGGGTATCCATAGACGAGAGAAATAACTGTCGATAACTAATAGGAATCGTCCACCAAAAAAATACCCGATGTATGAATTTAATTATACAATAAATAAACTGGCATAAATTTAGTTCTCCCAAACAAACGAGTTCTCCTTTGCCAAGAATGTTTTTTAATAGTACAGACAATAAAAACAACGTACTATAGGTAACGCAACGCGATGAGTTTTGTCAAACGTTTGGCGCTGCTGGTTCTTCAAACAGTGAAGAATTCACTAACACTTTAATTCTTCATGAATTCTTCAATGAGAAGAATAGTCTCTCGTCAGCTAAATTTGGTTTACAACAAGAAGCTGTTCACAGCTTGAACACTTGGCGCCTTTAACTCGTTGCAGCATGCATTGGTTCCCGAGTGTTTTGAGTGTTTATATTGCGGTAAGGTTATGTTTTCACACTGACACGGTTCGAGTTTTTTTTAAATTAAACATAAGGACTTTTGACGAACGCAAAAAAAAAAACAGTGCATCACCTTCATAATGTCCAGTCCAAAGAAGGTCCTGAGCGTGACTTGAACTCGGGCCTCCCGACTATCATTCCTGGTACTAAGCCAAAACATCAAACTACTACACTATCGTGGAACACATACTCATCTTAGACTAAATTTTATTATTTCAAGGTAGATACGCATCAAAACGTGTGTCTCAGTTGAAAAATTCTTTTAGATCGATTTTAATGTTGCATAAAAGACTCCAAGTGCGAAACGACTTTAAGCTTATTGTTGTTTATACTCGTTTACAACAAATTAGTTATTATTTTCGCTGGATTCACGTTGTTTTTGTTACGAATTGGCATTACGTCACTAAGTTTACAGCTGATGGATGGAGCGAGTGAGTGAGTGAGTGAGTGAGTGAGTGAGTGGGTGAATTAGCCACCGTAACCGATAACCCGTTCATGGTTCATTACGCGTGCGCGTATTTACTACATTCAGAAGCCGACTCTCCAAAGCTCGATCGCTAAGCAAATTATAAGTTATATAAAACACAACTCTTGTCGGAACAAAAATCCTACAGGAATAAGCGGCGAACACAATATCAAACGGTCCTATCCATCCATGAACGCCTTGCATTGTCTTGAAAGCTTGCAAATGTACGCTGTAGTTCTTTCTTTTACTTCTCAAGTCAACGGTATATACTTCATGGTGGGTTTTAATTTATGCACATCAATGAATCCGGCACTTACTTAGGGCTAAAAACTCATTTTAAAATAGTTAGCTTTTATTCACTGTTATGGATATCACTACCCATAACAGTAAGTAAAAGCTAACCATTTTAAAATAAGTTTTTAGGATCCCTATATGATAGGGTCCCTATATGGTGTGTTAGCATGAAGTATATACCAAGTCAGGTCACACGTGGAGAGATTTTGCGGTATGTATTTCATGGCTGAAAGCCATATAGTCGTGGACATAAACTAAAATATGCGTGCATAAGTTTGCATGCGCTAATATGACACGAAAAAAAAAAAAAGAAAACTCAGAGCCGGATTCACAACTCGTGGGCTGCGCCACACGGGTAATCAGCCGTAACTTGCCTGAAATTAAGTGCGAAGCAAAAAGGAGAAATAACTGTCGTAGTTGCACGGGAAAATCCACGAACGGCGGAACCAGTCGCCGGCGCAAAAGAACTAAAACGGAGCTGAAAAAAACTTGGAGCAAAGATTCATCTGATTATTCGAAGGCAGTTCAGACTGGAAAAAAAGGTTAGCTTTGCGAAATGTGCCTTGTAATGATATATTTGACTTTGTCTAAGGTTATTGCTTCGGCTATTTTGCGATTATCGCCGAGCGCGATTCTCTAAAATTTGCTGAATGACAGCTCTTTGTTGCGCTGTGTTAATGTAGAAGATTCAAGCGATGATTAAAGCTAAAAGAATTTTTGGGTGAGCCTTTTCTGTTACATAATCTGTTCACATATAATTATTCCCCACGCAAGAACATTTTGCACCAGTCTGTTCAGAATTAAGTTGTTTATCTTTATTTTCTAAAACGATTCCTGCAAACTCGTTCGATCGCAGTTGTTCAAGTTTGTTATTGAAAAAAAAAAAACAATTAAACCGCATTTTTCCATGATCTGTGCTCTTATTTACCATAGAAATGACGCCATAAAATGTTCAAAACTTGGCAGTGAAACGACTCGTCTAACGGCTCGTAGTTCCAGTTGAGTTTTGAACATTTTATGACGTCATTTATATGGTAAATAAGAGTACAGACCATGGAAAAATGCGGTCAATTTGTTAAATCGACAATAACATTTCCCCGCGCGTGAGTCATCTACAACTAAACGAATGTGCGACGTCCGTATTGTCAGCGGCTTCTGCTTTTTTAAAATAAAGCAAAAAATAACATGACAGAACGTTGTCGCAAACTACGGTTAAAGAGAACCTCCATTGTCAGAACAAATTGACGTTACATTGTTGGAAATAAAGTCGAAATTTTAAATGGCGGCGCGCGGGAAATTTAAAAGCGAAAATAGGCGATGTTCATATCCATTTTTTTTGTACACTAAAATTATATTTTTACCTACGTTTTAATTTGTTTTAATTTAGACTTTATTTCCAACAATTTAACGTCAATTTGTTATAACAATGGAGGTTCCCTTTAACGAGGGGGGAAATTCTCCGCGATTCATCGAGTCCATTGGCCTCCATGACCCGTTTATAAATTGCAGTTTTCTTCTTATTAGCACTGCTAATTGCTTTTGAACGTTGTTTCACCAAAATAGCCTCTCTGCGGTCTTGGCTATACCCATCTTCTTCCAAATCGGCCTTTTTATTCTCATTAAAACGTATTCATAGCTGTAACCTTCGCCAAATGCGACACGTCTTTCACAATTTCTTTATCCGTCATCATTGTTTAACTTAGTTTGACGTGCAGCTTGTCCTGGAAACAAAGTTCACATGCGTAGTTAAAGCTAGTGACCAAGCTCTCGCATTACCAGCGTTCATCATCGACTACTTTTTTCCCATGTGAGGAAAAGCTATTTCGAGCACTATTGTTGTTACCGATAACTATTTTACTCGTCTGTGGAGACCGTTGTATTTATGGGACCTAGAGGTGGCATACTTTATTCTAATCTTAAATATTGTTTTTTTATTAAGCCGTACACGCCGATGAGATAGCGATCAGCCGTGGCCGCTGTGTAGTGTCACTTGGTCAAAGAGCAGTTGTCACGCGACAGAGGCAGTTTGGTTGTGTGCTGACACTGTCATGATCGGCTTGAAAATATTTTTTTGAGTGAGACGCTGATAAATCAGCAAACTGATGTTGTCACGGAATAGGCAATTTGATTGTGTGCTAACACTTGGTAAGCTTTTTTTTTTTCAACTTCCAACTGAATTATTTCAGTGAGTTTTTTATTGTTCTGGTGAGTTTCACTGATTGTTGACGGAGTTTTCTTCATTGTCATTTTTAGTGATACTGTTCTCCAATTGAAATTACCGGCGATTTTACAGTCATAGGTACAAAAATTTAAAATAGTTTACTACTCAAACCGCACAAATGTTCCGCCGGAATTGATTAAGGGTGAGAAATTGACACCTTCAATTAGTTTGCAAAATTATAGAACTTGAGTAAAAATAAAAACAAAAATTACGATACGACGTTTCGATTTATCTAACATCATTATTTAGTAGAGAACGACAGCGAAAGGTGCTGACTATAAATTAGTGAAAACGGTTAACATTTCTCAACCTTGGGAAGGAGAAGACCCTTGGAACGAGGTTAAACATTTCTTTAAATTGAAAGTTATGTAGACCTATTCGAAAGCGACCGTTACACTCTTTAATCTGCAGCTAGGTTAGCCTCACATTGACGTAATACTTCACAGTTATAGTGCGAAAGCGAGCACAATATCGCCGAATACTTAGCCGACGAGGCCGTACAGCTGTATGCCGAGTTGGCTAAAATCAGGCGATATTGTGCAAGCTTGAGCTCGGTTGAGCACTAAACATAGCGGCGAAGAGTCTGAAAGAACTACAGCGAGGACGGTATGTTTTACAAAAAATCAACGGCAGCGTAAGGACACAACAAACGTTTAAAACATCGTTACCTGTAGTTGATGTGGTTTTTTAGTCTCTTCCATCATCACCAAATTTTCTAGCATCGAACTGCGTACGAGCTGAATCGATCGCTGTTGTTTAGAAACTTGCTTATTTTAGTTTCTACAGCTGTAATGGTGAGATAATTTTATTATGTGGAAGAAATGGAAAGATTTATTTTTAACTGTCTGCGAAAAACATGCACCAATGAAGACCAAACGGACGCGTAATTCAAAATCAACGTGGATTACTACTATTTTAAATCAAAGGGCTCTTAAAGCCATCTCGTTAATGCGAGAGAATGTAAGGTTAATAAAAAACAACAACAACAACAACAAGAATTGGAAAAGTTGGGTGCCTTTGATAGGTAAATGTAGTAAAGACGTGATAGGTAATATGTGTAAAGCTGCTAAATGGTTTATTGAAGTTGAAAGATTGAAAATACCTGTAGGTCTAATCGAAGAGTTAGACATTGCAGTCATAGAGGACTTAAGGGCTCTATTAGGAGCCACCAAATCAATAAAAGTCATGAGCAACAAAATAATCACGAGTATGAATGTAAATAATTTTCATGTTAATTTAGCGTATTTGTTCAAAATAGTCTTCATTTTACAGCTGAGGGGAAACTTCAACTTGATTATATTAAGCGAACAAGAAGCTGTACACAGCTTGAACTCGTGGCGCCTTTAACTTATTGACTCATTGATTCCCAAGTGATTTGAGTGCTTTTACAGAGAAACATAAGCTTGAAATTATGTCTAATCAAAGGCTCCTAAGAGCCAACCCGAGAAGAAAAAATGCTAACGCGTAACGCAATATTGCCGTACGCTTACGTTTTCACACTGACACAGTTCGATATATATTTTTTTTAATAAAACGTAAGGATTTTTGACGAACGAAAAATAAAGTACATCACTTTCATAATGTCCAGTTCGAAAAAAGAAAAAAAAAAGAAAAAAAAAAGGACTCTCTGGAGAATCGAACTCGAGCCGTCCGGGACTGAGCCACAAACTCAGTCACTGCGCTGTCCAAGAGCACATACTGCCTACGGACTAAATTTTATTATTTTAATCTAGATACGCATCAGAACGCGTGTTTAGGTTGCAAAATCCTTTTAGATCGATTTTAATGTTGCACTAAAAACTCCAAATGCGAAACATCTGTAACCTTATTGTTGTCTATATTCGTTTACATCAAATTAATTATTGTTATCGTTGGATTCACGTTGAATTCCTGTTACGAAACGTGTTCGTAACAAAGCATTTGCTCACTAAGTTTACAGCTGATGGAAGGAGCGAGTGAGTGAGTGAGAGAGTGAATTTTATTTAAACACCCTTGCCGATAGCCTGTTCATCATGCTTTCACGTATACACGGGTTTAAAAGTAAGACCACACTGCATTCACTAGATTCAGTAGCTGACACTTAAACTCGACCCGGAGCTTGATCGCTAAGCAAATGGCAAGTTTAATATACAAAACACAGAACTTGCCAGAGCAAAAATCCCACAGGAATAAGCAGCGAACACAATATTAAACCGCCTATCCATCCATGAACGCCTTGAATTGTCTTGAAAGTGTGCAGTTGTACGCAGTAGTTCTTTATCTTGCTTCTCGAGTACACACACGGAGAGATTTTACCGTATGTATTTCATGGCCGAAAGCCATATAGTCGTCGATATAGACTTAAATATGCGTGCAAATTAAAAAAAAAAAAACAAGAAAAGTCAACGCCGGATTTACAACTCGTGTGCTTCGCCACGAGTAATGAGCCGAGGCCAATTTGGTTGCTACGGGGGGAAATTATGAGGAGGGATGGGGGTGGCAAAACTACTTAGATTCAATCTATCTTTAGAGAGCCCTTTTACTTAGTTAATTTTCTATGTTTTGTATCAGTCACAGTATTTTAGTAGCAATGACTTGTATGGCACTACAATGGCGATTTTCCTATCAATCGAAATTTGGGATAGATGTTCGAAGGTTAAAAAATATTTACTATCTTTATTTATTGATATTTAAACAAAACTAAAACATATTGCAACGATTTTCATTTGGGATTAAAATTGATTTACTAGCAATGTTTTTAAACAGCCAATTAATATGTGCAGTGTATATGTGGATGTATGAGACAAAACATCAAGAACTTTGTGCATGTGAATAAGTTCAGTAAAAAGACTTCAGTAAAAAAGGAATGTTTTATCTAAATACTTCACTAAGGTAGACTATTGTAAAAAAGGAAAATGAAAATATTTTACTTGTCGCTTTTTCCGTCAACTAAAAAATTGTGTACCTTGGGCAGAATGGTGTCTCTTGTGGGAATAGAGCTGGTGATTAGATTTCGTTTCCTTTTATAGCCGAAGCTGTTTTCAAAACATCTCGGCTTAAAGAAGCCTTGGTAAAAACGACAAGCGACGTGGCCCCGAAAATTGCCGAGATGAGACGTTCTGAACAGCGAGAAGCGGCTCGATTCCGCTTCAAAAATACGACAAATTACGACAGCGACTTTAGAAGGTTGTGCAATTTACCAATAAAAATTAAACATTATTGACCATATCGTTCATATCAACACCCGACGGCCAACGGTCTGTTACATGTAATGATCAATTTGTTATTGAAACGTCTACCAACCTCGTTCCCAAGGCCCCTATCTTCCTCTCTCTTGGATCGGACGTGCAGTTAGAGTACACCCTAGACTCCCGGTATACACATACATATCCGTGACCTTTGATTTTTGATTTTTTGGCGCAAATTGGTTTTAACAAGCTTAATAATTTTCCTTCGAGCATTTTTATTTTAAAAAGAGACTTTTCTTTTGATCTTGATGAAAAATTGCACTTTATCAAATAAAGACAAATAAGTGACAGGTCACGCGTGTGGTTTCCGTTCGAATTACATGCACCGGCTCACCCGACGGTGTCAATTTGCGCGAGGGCAAAAGTAACGACCCTCCCCTCGGGTGAATGTCATTTTGTCTCTGTGACGCGGTCGCTAAGCTTTAGTATTCGAATTTCGTGGTACAGCCGTTTGGATCGCGGACAATGGCGAAGCGAAGATGGCCAGAATCGCTCCAAAACGGAGCCCTTTTAGAGACCGTGAAAGGGAATTTGGAAGCTAGCACGAATCGCACGGGTAGACATTTAACCTGCGGCCTCACTGGTGGCAATTCGGGGAGCTTGAGTTGAATTGTTTAGAATTTATTGGCTTTCGGGTGGCGAGGGTTCGCTCAGAGGTCTCCAGCCTTCCCTTCTTTTATAGTGGATAGTGGGGCGAGTGACAAAAGTTGTAAAAATGCATTTAAACCGGTCAGGATACATCAAGAGACCATAAAGTAAAGGTGAGAAGACTTTGTGTAATGTGTAGTGTGTAATATTTTCGATTTTTCTATCGCTTATCAATTCCGTGACAAATCGTATTATTACCTAGTATATTTCATTACTGTGATCTGTAACTTGATGTCACTCACATCACGATTGGTCTGCCTGTGGGATCATCCAATTTAAATCTTTGATGTGTGCCACAACGCATCGGATAAATGTTTACGCTTATCCGCGTTTGTAGATCTTTATATATAAGATATAAACATCTAAGAATTTTACGGAGATTTTAAAGAAGAAAGGAACTGATCCATGACCTATGGTCGCTACAATGTCTGTCATTGATCGATCAGAGTCCGTTCACGCATATTCATTGCTATTTTAAGACTTAAATTCAGTCAGGAAGTCAAGACAAAAAAGTGCATATCCTTAGAATTCCTCTATTCCTCAAAGAAAGAATTGAGCAAATATATATTTTTCCAACGTTAATTTCATTTTTACAGTTTTGAGATTCGCTCATTCCTGTTCTTTTATTATCTTCCGGAAACCGGACATTCCACAAAGATAACAAGGTATCGCAGAACATTCATAATCCATCGGACAAAATTATCAACAAAAGCGGCGGCAAAGAAACTTTTGATAACTCAGACGTCAGATGTGGGTGGGCTGAAATATCTGTTTTCCGCTTAGTTGTCAATGCTTGTTAAAGGAAATATTTCACGCAGTTGTTGTATGTTGTTATCGATATCGATATGAAATGTTTTGGAAAGTGAAGCGGACATTGATTTTTCTTTTGTGGAGAGTTGAAAAAGAAATGGCTGCATAAGTTAATGTTATACATGAATGGGTTATTTGCGAATATATAGTAGTTCTGTCTTTTTTTATTCGAAAGTCGAGAGTTTTCTATTTCCGGTATCATGTGTTTAGTAACTATTAGAGATTAAATGGGTCTGCTTTAAACCTCAAAATATAGTGTTGACAGTGTCTTCTTGACGACCCCCGGGGTCACGACCGCAGTAAAATTTCGTAAAATATTCTATTAAGATCCAAGTCTTATGCGATAGTCATATATTGGAATAGTGGGATCTTGCAATTGTTTTTTAATAGCTCCTCAGAGTTTATTTCGCGTGTAAGTGTAATGTGTTTCTCGGAGTTAGGCAGTATCTCCATTGTCAGAAGTATAGCATCATTACATACGGTTTTAAATATTTGAATCTCCAGCATGATAGCTGTACACTTTAATCAAATTTCCCGGAAAGTGACATCATGAAACTTAGCGCCCCAATTTCTCAAATTATAACATTTGTACTAAAGTAATCAAACATGCGGGATTCCTGACCGCAGTATTTTTCAAAACCTTTTTCTGATCTGCCGGAGATACAGGCAAGGTTGTCCGTTGTTGCATTATTATGCAGTATTACTTTATTTTGTATTAAATTTTCCACCGCAGAAATATACTCGCGCAGAAAAAATTACTTGTTTTAATGATGTATATCGGCTTAACAAGAACTTTTCAACAGTGAATATATTGCTATCATAACTCCGAGGCGACCGGCACAACAGTCATCTGTATTCCTGATTCAACTCCACACACGTCCTCAAAAGAACCAGAGACTGTTATCATAATACTGATACATTTTTACAACAACGTACAATAATTCACTCACTAGTTTTCTGGTTGTTTATGTTCATATTGGCGCCAGAACAGCAACCATATAACTAGGAGAACTATAAAAACCTCCGGTCAGGAAGTGAAATTGTTTAATACCGATGCCTTGGATTTTATTTATACTTGACCAGAAATCCGCAAACATTTCCTCCCAGCAGAAATTTAAGCTGTCCCGACCGCGCACAAAAATTTCCTCCCGCAAAACAAATTCAGTCAAAATTTCCTTGTGCACGGTAGCTAAACCAATAAAACTATGACGTCTTTCCCATACTATTCTTGGCTTTCACATGACGTCATAAAAATTAAAATATCTAAAGAAAACGTCCTACAAAGCTGTTTCTAACATGGTATGTGGATACAAGTGTTATAATCTTTCACAAAAAGTTTCAGGTTTTAACGATGTTTTGCTTCTGATTTACAAAGGTTTTAAATGTGTCACGCAATGCGTCACGCTATTTCAGATAAGCCGCGAAAATAAACAAAATTGAATCAGCTGAAAGTTATTGTTTGCATTATAAGTGCTTATAAGCCGAGTTAATTGAGCTTATAGCAAATACAATATTTTTGAATGTGATTTTTGGTGTAATTAAGACTTTGAATTTTTGGCCGCCATCTTTGTGCCCCTCTCAGGGGCACAAAGATGGCCGCTCCATACATTTCTTACTAAAAATATCTAATACTCGTTCGCCTATAACTCTTGAACGAAATGCTTTTGCGCTTCAAAAATTGGCCAAGATGTGTATTTTTGAACTCTTTACAATTTCATAAACATTTTGGATTCGAAATCTATTTTTTAATGCTTCTGAATTTTGATATGACGTAAGTGAAAGCCAAGAATTGCATACAAACGCAAAGTTCATGCTATTTTGCTCTGCCATATCGCTCATATTAAAACACAAACTTTCCCGTCCAATAACGTCTCCATTCGTAAAAATAGACCGTGAAATTCTCAAACTACGTTTCCCAAGAAAACGTATTTGACCTATTTTTACCATTCTCGAAAGCAGCTTGAATGGCTTTACGACAAATGATTGAAAATTTGATATATTGATACGTAACGTGAGATATCGAAACTAAGAACTTTAATATCTTTGCGGTGACGTAATGTGAAATATGACAAGTTCATCACAAGTTCTGACATCCCAATACCCTAGGGAAATTAACAATAGGACCGGGGGTGTTCCTCAAATATTTTAGTGACGGTATGTGACGCTCTTCTTGAAATCCTAACCGCTTTAACCAACCATATCCTCAATGCCCTAATATAGCTTCTATGAAGAAGAAAGAAGAAACTCCCCCCCGGAAAAAAGTCCACAAAAATTTGTTAACAGCTTTTGCCCCTTTTTTCGTGGTAATTTCGAAATCTCGCTTAATGCGCATGCGCATTAACGAGATAAAAAGCGGATGAATTACAGAGACCGCCTTAAAAGAAAAGCTATTAAAACAAATGATCCATCTATTTGGAACCAATTTCGAATGGTGAGAAATCAAGTAAATCGGGAAATTAACAACGCCAAACAGGCTTACTATAAAAATGCCTTCAGTAATTGCTCGGGAGATCAACGCAAAACATGGAAAACTATTAACGAACTGACCTCGCGTAAGTCGAATAAAACCGTTATCAATGAAATGGAATACAATGGGTTAAATTCTAAAGACCAAACAGATGTAGCAGAAATGTTAAATTCCTTTTTTACGGAAATTGGGCCAAATCTTAGTAGACATGTATCTGAAGTTGATAAATCCTTCGAAGAATTTATTACTGAAACTGATAAAGAATTCATATTTGAAAAAACAACACCAACACAAGTTTTTACACTACTATCAAAACTTTGTAAGTCAAAGGCAACTGGATTAGATAATATTTCAGCGAAACTTTTAAGGGAATGTCCCGATTTACTGGCAGAACCTCTTTCTCATATATTTAATCAATCCTTAATAACCGGCATCTTCCCTGATGAATGGAAATCTGCTAGAGTCACTCCATTGTATAAAAATTCCGGGAAGCGTTCTGATCCGACAAATTACCGACCGATATCAATAATTCCAGTCGTGGCCAAAGTTTTCGAACGGATAATCTACGACCAATTATATCAGTATCTAACTAGGAATAGCTTTCTTACTGGTTATCAATCCGGTTTTCGTTCCTTGCACTCCACACTTACGACACTAATTGAAGCTACTGATAGTTGGGCCATGAACATTGATCGTGGTTTTGTCAACGCTGTCGTCTTTCTGGACCTCAAAAAGGCCTTTGATACAGTTGATCACGATATTTTGTTAAAGAAATTGCAATACTATGGGATTTGTCGGTCCAGTTATAAATGGTTTGCTTCTTATTTAGATAATAGAACTCAAATTTGTCACATTAACTCCTGTAAGTCGACCCCGAAATTCTTGAGATGCGGTGTTCCTCAAGGAACAATTTTAGGACCTCTTCTGTTTTTGTTATATATTAACGACTTACCAAATTGCCTGATGTATTCACAAACCAGGATGTACGCTGATGATACCAGCTTGACGTTTGCTAGTGCAGACGTTAAGCATATAAATGATTGCCTTAATTATGACTTAAGTAACGTGTACACATGGTTATCGGCTAACAAGCTTACCTTGAATTTGACAAAAACTGAGTTTATACTTATTGCATCAAGGCAGAAGTTATCGCAATTTTCGGAAAGCCCTTCTCTTACTATAAATAATAACGCTGTAGAACAAGTAGCATCAGCTAAATCCCTTGGAGTCTACATCGACCAAACCTTAAACTGGGAATGCCATATTGAAAATGTCTGTAAAAAGATTGCTTCCGTCATTGGTGCAATTAAACGGATACGGCATCTTATCCCATTTAATATTTTAATCAAAGTTTATAATAGCCTTGTCCAGCCTCACTTTGATTATTGCAGTGTGGTGTGGGGAAACTGTAACAAAGGCCTTTCTGAAAAGCTTCAAAGGCTTCAAAATCGCGCAGCCCGCATTTTAATGTCTGCGAGCTACGATAGTAATTTGGATGATGTGTTCCGGGCATTAGGGTGGCGTAAACTATGTCATCAAAGATTAGAAATGAAATCTATCATGATGTATAAGACCTTACATGGGATGACACCAGAATATCTACTATCAAGATTTGTTTATCGCGATAACGCGAATGCTTATCGTTTAAGGAATACCGAAAACAAACTAGTTCTTCCACAACCTCGCACTGATTATCTGAAAAGAAGTTTTTCATACAGTGGAGCTCAGTTGTGGAATAACCTACCCACAGAATTAAGACTAGCGTCTTCCTTAAGCAAATTTAAGACAAAACTAAGTCGCCATAGTTTTTAAGTAAAGTTTTTTAAGTAAAGTTTTAAATATATTTTTGAACACGGCCTCCATGAAAAGCAGTTTTTATTTTTTATATTGTACCTCTTATTTGTAGTTAGGAAGTTAGGTAGTTAGCTGATTATGATAATTTAAGCTGATGGAAATACCGTGTATAAATAAAGTTATCTTATCTTATCTTATCTTATCTTATCTTATCTAACTTCAATCCCCTTAACCCTACAAAGGGGGGAGGGGGGGTGTATGCCACCACCCCTTAACGTTTTTTTTCTTCCGATTATTTCAAGACCGTTTAAGATTAACATACGCCGTCTTCAATAGCTGTTCGTTTATCCTTGAGACACATTTTCGTAAAGTTTGGCGACAACCGGTTGCTATGGTAATGAGATACGACATCATAAATAGCATGAAGTCAAGCCATTTTTTAATAAAAATGCGTGTTTTTCAACTTTTTAGGTGAAAAAAAAACATATAAAAAGCTACCAAAAGCATCGAAATGTTTAAACGTATGTTATTTTGCAACTCTAGCAAAATATATTTGCAATTTCCGCATTTTTCCGATACCTTTGAAGTTTTAGTAAAATCTAAGATGGCGGCCGTCTTGGCGGCCATTTCGGATGACGTCACGGACCCCCAGCAGCGCTACAACCCATAATATTTACCTTATCTTGTAGACCACATCACAGGCTATCTATTAGACGTAAAATATTTCCGAAATATTGCAACATCGCAAAAACCCAAGGGGGGGGGGGGACGGGGTTGTTGCCCCCCCTCCTCTCCCGTTGTACCACGGTAGGGGTATAAGTTTGCGTGTACGTAGGAGGGTTAAAACAAAGATCAGAAACTTTTGTGAGAAGTATCAAGTCTATTTTATATTCCAGAGGTGACGACTTTAAGGCAATTTCCAAAAATTGTGCTTTTTCATTCACTCCGGGTCAAGCGGTTGAGGCTTTGAACCAGCTTTGTCAGCTTTCATTCAGCTTCGCCAAGAAACACTGCCGGACACTTCGTGCCTTTTACGTCCAATCATGTGATCAATATTTGTTTTCTCTTTTCTTTTCTTCTGTTTTTTTTTTCTTTCTTTTTCCTTTTTTATCAAATAGTTCACGTATTTTTTTCTCCCAAAGATATAAAATTGCAGTCAGTGGTCATTTTTACTTTCCTGCAAAATGAAAAAATTACCACCATCTCTGGATATGCGTTATGTTGACCTACGTATATTGAAAGCTTTATGACCATATTTGGGCAGTGTATCAACGATTCAATTATTTTAATCTCCTTTAATTTGATTTCGTGGCACAATGGAATTTAGAAAACATGTAACCATGAAACTTGTGCTTGAGAACGGCGTGTTCTAGAATCAAAGTAACATAACACATTACTTCTGACTTTTAAATCAAATGAAAAGTGTTATATCCCAAAACTACAAGAAAAAACATATTTTGCCTTCACTACACAACCGAACACACTCAAAAGTTGAGGCATGGGCGCGTTGGTCAGCCAAGCCCACGATACATTTTATTATCGACAAAGGACTATCATATTACAATATTACTATAATATACTATACTATGATATTACAATAACTCTAAGCGCACCAGAGCCGGACACGTAAACCCCAAAAAACCAACTATTGAAAAAACTAGGGACCGTGTACCCTCGACCTATGCAGTGGTGCTACCTTTGGGGTTTTAAGGTGTTTTCAACTAAGAAACAAACGACTAAAAGATGCGGCTAAAACTGCCGATAACAAATCTTAAGGTATTACAATAAACTACTAAGACGAAAGTTAACTTGTTTGAACAGTACTAGAGGCGGCGAGGCTGAACGTAGAATGACACAAATCTATCAACGAACACTTTTCAAACTCACGAATCGTGAGCCCCAGCGCACTACACTAGTACCCGGTTCTCTGCTCCGTGTCGGCAAAATATTAATTTATGTCAATACCGATTATCACAAATTACATGTTGTACTAAACCTGCCAACTTTTTCCGAGTGATAGGTGTGAGAATTTTTTCGTGGGAGTGTCAGGATTCCCAAAGGCGACCCGACCAAATCCGAAGAGAACCCGATCTATTCCGAAGATGTCCGAAGTTGTACGAAGATGTTCCGAAGAATTCGGAAGTTTCCATGGACCTCAGACCTCTGTAATTGTAATGTTCAGAATGATAAAAACCTACAAAAATTGCCTTATTTTCATGAACGTAACTATATTTTATATTGGATCATGCGATCAGTTAAGGCTGATAGCTCAAATCTGTCATTTAGGCGTGAGAAATTGCTCCATAGGCATGAGTAGGCGCGAGATCGGAGTTTTGGCACCTGTTGTACTGGCACCTTGTATCTAAATTAGTGATTATGCAAATTTTACTGTTGAAGAGTTGATGCATGGCACGTGCAACTCATGCCAAGAACAAAGGTCATTGGAAATACATACCTCCTGAACAAGAGGCTAAATCTGAGCTGAAAACTGTTATGCTATTTTAAAAACAAAGTCCCAGTGCACTTTCAAGCTTGCTTTGGGTTGTTTGATTGAAAACATATCAAGAATTATATTACAATTTATTCCGGCACATTTTAAGTACCGATAAAGCCTGCCGCACACTTGAGGAAAGTGCTTAGCTGTTTCCTCAAGTGTGCGCTGGAGTTTTTGTGAGTTTTTCGCCTCGCGAGGTCATGAGGCCAATATTTGTCGCGCTTAATAATTTTTGCCTCGTGAGACAAATTCCTCATCGTGTGCGGGCGCCGCGAGAATCTGGCTGAGCCAAATTAATCGATTAGCTAACAAAATTGCATGGCGGGCTCACGTGATTTCAAGCTCGACATTGAAGATTTCGGACGACAAGATGTTAGCACTTCTCGCAGTTCTTCTTATCCGTTTGTTTGTGGTCCACACAGGGTATACAAAATGTAATATTATTTATTTTTTGTACAACTGCAATTGCTGTAATTGATATTAAAACAAAGTTTTAATATCCAAATTTTTAGAATATTCTTAGGATATAATTTAAATATAGCATTTCATTAGATTTTAATACAGTAAACATGCAACATACAAGGCTGCATAGAACTCGACAAGTTTATCCTTTAGGATAGCTTCGTTTTCCACACTCCTGTCCGCCATCTTGAATGTCGAGCTTGAAATCACATGAGCTCGCCATTTAATTTTATTGGCTAATCGATTAATTTGGCACAGACAGATTCTCGCGGCGCCCGCACACGATGAGGAATTTGTCTCGTGAGGCAAAAAAATATCAAACACGACAGGTATTTGCCTTGCGACGTCGCGAGGCGAAAAACTCACAAAAGACTCCATTGCACACTTAAGGACATAGCTGAGCTAACTGCCTCGCGAGGAATTTTGCTCAGCACTTTCCTCAAGTGTGCGGCAGGCTTAAGTTGTCAGATAAATGCGGTTGCAATATACCGTGCTCCTCAGTCGTGCTCCTAATGAACATAAGCTCTTTAGCTTTAGGGATATTTACGATTTTGTTGATTGATAAAATGTGTTGTAAGTAACATATCAAACATGTGTTTTCATCACAAGATCAAACACTGAGAAGAGAGTTGAAAATACGACGCGCAGCCAGGCGCGTAGCTACCTGTACGTACATAGGCACGTTCGTACCTGAAAAAGTCGAAAAATCAGTAAAAATAAATAAAAGAGTACGACCTAGTTGAAAATTTATGTGAAGATTTGGTGATTGTGCGTACCTCTGAAAAAGTCCTGGCTACGCCCATGGCAGCGTAGTACTTTTGGCGAACGTCGAGATGTTTGATCTTGTGATGAAATACTGTGTCGAATGTTTGATATTACTTCTCAAACAAAAAGAGTTTAGAAGGAGAAATTAAGGATGCAAAAATGAGGAGTGTTTCATATGATTTCCAAACACTCATTAAACATTAATTTACTTTGTTTGTTCTTCATGAATTATTAATAAGTTTGAGAAGCGTATTTCAACTTTGCTGGTAAGGTTTGAAGTAGTTTCTTTGTGATATCAGCGGATATTTGATCTTAGAGTTTATTCATCGATAAAATTCGATATATTTTAATGTTAATGACAAACCATAGGCTCTATTCAGTATTGTTTTTCAAAAGCCAATTTTATAGCGGAGCACCATACTCATACAACCTATGCAACAAACCTATGCAACAAACCGAGGTTTCATGAAAGGTCGATACATTGGGGAGAACTTACGGTTAATAAATGATGTAATGGAATATACAATGTCAGAGAACAAAGGGGGAATATTAGTATCATTAGATTTTAAAAAAGCGTTTGATACCTTGGAATGGGAATTTATAATGAAGATATTAGACCTTTTCAATTTTGGTGATAATATTAAATCAAAGGGCTCTTAAAGCCATCTCGTTAATGCGAGAGAACGTAAGGTAATAAAAAAAACAACAAGAAGAATTGGAAAAGTTGGGTGCCTTTGATAGGTAAGATGTGATAGGTAATATGTGTAAAGTTGCTAAATGGTCTATTGAAGTTGATGTTAATTTTTAGCGGGTAAAGTAGCAACACTTCTGAATGCACACGAATGGGTTTGACCTGTATGTCTTCGCGCGTGTTTTGTTTCTGACAGTTGCGTCATATATATAATATAACTTGTTTACGAATTATCTGTTTCGTTTTTATACGAGGTATAGCATACAGATGTAGTATACAATGGCTTTGTAGCTACATCGGGTGGGGTAAGACGAGGCGACTTGCTGCCTGTATTTATTCAGTATAGCAGAAGAACAAAATGCGAGTCGCACCAGTCAACTGGATATGGGTATTGGCAGGATAGAGAACATTGAGAAAAAGATTGAAAATACCTGTAGGTCTAATCATGGAGTTAGACATTGCAGTCATAGAGGACTTAAGGGCTCTTTTAGAAGCCACCAAATCAATAAAAGTCATAAGCAATGACTTGTATGGCATTACAATGGCAATTTTTTTTTATCAATCGAAATTTGGGAAAGATGAACGAAGGTTAAAAAAATTTACTATCTTTATTTATTGATATTTAAACAGAACTAAAACATATTGCAACGATTAATTAGGATTAAAATTGATTTACTGGCAATGTTTTTAAACAGCCAATTCATATATGCATTGTATATGTGGATGTATGAGACAAAACAAGAACTTTGTGCATGTGAATAAGCTCACTAAAAAGAGGGTGGCGAAGGATCTATGCATGACGCGTGATCAGGGAAAAAATCAGTGCGTGAAACGTGAAAGTTAGTAAAATGGAAACGTGATTCGTAAATTTAGTAACTAATATCCTTGTAAGGAACCAGTCTAAGGAATTTAACGAATATGTGACGCATGAAATTCATAAAAAAAGTGCGTGAAACGGGATCGTGACCCCCCTCCCATTGTAATCTCTAAAAAGAGGAATGTTTTCTCTAAAGACTTCATTATATTTTTAAGGTAGACTATTGTAAAAAAGGCAAATGAAAATATTTTACTTGTCGCTTTTTCCGTTCACTCAACAAATGTGTACCTTTAGGCAGAATAGTGTCTCTTGTAGGAATAGAGCTGGTGATTAGGTTTCGTTTCCTTTTATAGCCAATTGAAATGCGAAGCTGTTTTTAAAACATCTCAGCTCAAAGAGGCCTTCCAAGGGGTAAAAGCGACAAGCGACATGGCCCCGAAAACTGCCGACACGAGACGTTCCTTTGACGTTCTGAACAGAACAGCGACAAGCGACTCGATTCTGCTTCAAAAATACGACTAATTACGACAGCGACACAATAAACACTGAAAATAGACAGCAACTTCAGAAAGTTGTGCAATTTACCAATAAAAGTTAAACATTACAGTGACCATATCGTCCATATCAACATTTAATGATCTATTTCTTATTGAAACTTCTACCAACCTCGTTCCCAAGGCCCATCTCTTCCTAGCCTGCGGACGGGCTTCCAGTAAAATAGCGCCGGAAAATAGCGCCCCTCCGAACCAGGAGCCTGTTCGCAGGCTATTCTCTTCCTCTCTGCAGTTAGAGTAGACCTTAGACTCCTGGTATACATACTCGGTGACCTTTGATTTTTGGCACTCATTTATTTCAAAGTCATTCTTTGTATTCTGAATTCTGGTGATCTGTACAGCTCCGCAAATCATCCTGGACCGCAAATGATCCCGGACCGCAAATGATCCCCATAGAGGACCGCAAATGATCCCGCTCATAAATAATAATGGAATGGTGTGGATTTTTTTTTACTAGAGCTGTGCATATACATCTAGTTTATGCCTAAGCCTGGATTTAATAAATAGAGGAATGGTGTGGATAATGGAATAGAGTTGATATGGGAATGACGTGGCAGTTGAGCTTTTGTCACAAGTATTTCTAAAGCCATATTTTGACCTCACAAATCAGGGTTTACATTTTTTTTTTATCGAGGCTAAAGAATTTCGTTACGACACTATTGGATTCACTCTCAATCAACAAAAACGTAATTCGTTTTATTTGAAATCATAAAATTGTGAGCAGATTCTATTGATGCCCACGCAACATACGTCGCATATCCTTACTTATGTGAATGGGGTTAGTTTCTAGAGAAACTGTGGTGCTGCGTCGGTGGGGGTGAAGCACAAGAATTTGGTTTTATCGACTGAGTCGATAAAGTAAATTAGCCACCGTAAAAAGATTCGAGAAAGCTGACGTTTCGATCGCTATCTCTTCGTCGGAGCGAGGGGCTAGCTCTCGGTGGCTAATTTACTTTATCGACTGAGTCGATAAAACCAAATTCTTGTCCGTCTGGTGTGGTTGGGTTTAGTCTGAGATAATTAACCAGGCTAGAGCGTAATTCTGAGACGCTCTGGGATACCATCCCCAGGCAAATTATTTGGTCATTCATCGCATGGAATAAACAATTGCCATCTTTTGGCGTTGGAGGGCTGGTGATTAGAAAGTCCCGCGTTACTGACTTCTTTATAACAGACACTGGGCTCTTTAACTTTTTAGACGACTTAACGCGTGTTTTATTAATTCATATTCTTAGATTAAATAGTTACTCTTTTTAAAAATATGTATAAGTCTGTATACATATGATATTATAATTTTTATTTTTTTTAATTTTAATGTGCATTTCCAATGTCGCGTAATTTTTACTAGCGTAAATAAAAATAAGAGATGATGTATGAACAACTCGCGTAAACTTTTGCACAAGCTGTTCATACATCATTTCTTATTATATTTACGCACGTAAAAAATACGCGACAGTAGAAATCCAGGCTTAGGCATAAACTAGATGTATATGCACAGCTCTAGTAAAAAAAAATCCACACCATTCCATTATTATTTATGAGCGGAATCATTTGCGGTCCTCTATGGGGATCATTTGCGGTCCGGGATCATTTGCGGTCCAATTTGGGGATCATTTGCGGTCCGGGATCATTTGCGGTCCAATTTGGGGATCATTTGCGGTCCGGGATCATTTGCGGTCCGGGATCATTTGCGGTCCAATTTGGAGATCATTTGCGGTCCAATAGACCTCTTTAGCTTGTATGTTTTGTTTTCCCAATGTAGATCATGTGATGTTACCCTAGAGAACTGTTTCTTTTAAATTTTGTTTTCTTCACGTGCATATGTATGCATAATTTATGAAAAGACAAAGGACAAATTCCTTTGAGAACATCACACGACCAACATTGGGAAAACAAAACATACAAGCTAAAGAGGTCTATTTGGGGATCATTTGCGGTCCGGGATCATTTGCGGTGCCGGGATCAATTGCAGAGTTGTACAGATCTCTGGTGATCTTATATCGTCAAATAACAGTCAATAAGTAACTCTTCCCGCATGGTAAAACACAAGGAGGAAAACAGGAAACGAAAAAAGTAAAAAAAAAAGCAGAAATCGGCACAAATCACACAAGGCTCATAAGACTCAAAAGCCTCGGAAGGATGCAAAAGGTAAGTGAATTCTTTTTATGGTATTTTAGGACTTTTTGGGAAGGAATATGATGAAGGTAACCTTGAAGATTTATACATCAGTGGTCGTTCGCCACCCATGATTGTAAGTTCAGAAAATTACTCTGAAATCACATGCACTGAAGACCTCGCAAATACAGTTGAACTCCTGACATCTCGCACTCTCATTAGACTTGTATAGTATATGACATAAAAGAAAATCGAAGGTCACCGAAAGGAAATGGATTTGAGTTCGAGATTACGGGGAGTTTGAGAGGTTCAACTAGTCTCAACTATGAAGCTGTAGGTGCAAATTGCGGATCATCGCCATACAGAATTAATTCTTCACTGTCAGAAATGTCAAGCAGAACCGGTTCAAAAACAAGCTAGGATCATCCAATCTTAATCTTTGATGTGTGCCACAACGCATCGGAAAACTGTTTACGTTTATCCGCGTTTGTAGATCTTTATATATAAGACATAAACATCTTAGAATTTTACGGAGATTTTGAAAAAGAAAAGAACTGATTACTAATCATGACCTATGACACCTATGGCGCCTATGGTGCGTGCTACACTCGTCGTCGCTATAACGTCTGTCATTGATCGGTCAGAGTCCATTCACGTATAATCGTTTAAAATATATAGCGCATTGTTCATTGCTATTTTGAGACTTAAATTCAGTCAGGAAGTCAGGACAAAAGGTGCATATCCTTAGAATTACTCTATTCCTTAAAGAAAGAATTGAGCAAATATTTATTTTTCCAACTTTAATTTCATTTTTAAGATTCGCTCTCTCCCGTTCTTTCTAATCTTCCGGAAACCGGACATTCCACAATGATAAAAAGGAAACTTTATTACGAAAGCTGTCAAAGCCAGACAAACACTGAAAAGCAATTTTCACTACTTTTTACTTCAACTGAGTCTCAAGCTGTCGCAGTGCTATATTTTTCTGACTTTTCTGTCTTTTCTTGTGATCTTCACCGGAAATGTTTCTGTCTTTCCTGCACGCCACAATCGTGGATCCGGAAAAAAGGTGAAAAAACGTTAATCAAATGGTTTTTACTTGAGTAGTATTGGCACTCATATCTTCTCAATTAAGTCCGTAATGATGCCAATGTATGTCTTGAATCCAAACGCTGAAATCGCTTATAAAATGGGAGTCTGGTTAATTGTCGAGAGTCGAGAGTCGAGAGTAACATGTCGAGAGTCGAGACTCGCATGTCGAGAGTCGAGAGTAAAATGTCGAGAGTCGAGAGTAACACGTCGAGAGTCCATAAAAAGTTCATCAATCGATAAATAATCGATATTAGTCATATACCACATGCACTAGTCGTATGAAACAATAAACTTTTTTCAAACTAAAATAGTTATTTGTTCAGCAGGAATGTGATTGCTATCGTGTACGTGGTCAGCCAGTTTCCTTATCAACGTTTCACACAAAAGAGGCACATTAAAAGGAAACAATGAAAGAGTATGCGCCGAACAATGATAATGGGAGCAAAGAAAGAGCTAGAGCATGGAACTGTACGTCCTGGCTTCTCAATCTAGCCTTCTCCCGTTTTCGAGAAACATTCCATTTTCCGATATCGATCATCTGGGCAAAGTTGTTTTAACTGCTTTTTTGTCTATTCTGTGGCTGGGGTACACTAACCGAAATGCAAATTTTAAACAGATGATCGTTTATAATGTTCTTGAAAATGAGCGTGACTGTATTTAGCGTGTTTCCGGACACATCGTCTAAGTTATGATTACCTATGATAAGATTCCGAAGCCTGGTGAAGTTTCATTCAGTTTATACGTGTAGTACCAGTTCTTTTTCAATATAGGGTATACAAAGGAAAAGCATTTTCTGGTTGACTAAGCACTAAAAATTTTAAACTAGCTAAATTGTGAAAATAATTTATTGTGGATTTAGATAGCACCGTAAGCTATATCAATGGGTGCGTAAAAATACGTATTCAAAAAGCCTTACAACTAGCCGTTGGAATTAGATACCATCAGATACTGACAGCTTTTAAAGTGTCAAGAACATGCTAGTGTATTTTCAGGTCAACTCGAGATGTTTCAGTGGCCTTTTAATATTGAATGTATGATGAGTATAACGCCAAATTTCTACAAATATCTGTTTTTGTGAAGTCTGTAACTGTTCCAACCAAATAAAGTAATCGATTAATATCGATTATTTATCGATTGATGAAATTATGGACTCTCGACATGAATTATGGACTCTCGACATGCGAGTCTCGACTCTCGACATGTTACTCTCGACTCTCGACATGTTACTCTCGACTCTCGACTCTCGACAATTACCCAGACTCTGGCAATGATTTCGTTCGCGTGATCGGTAATTTAATATCAAAAGTTGATCAAATGATAACATACTATGAGAACTCAAAGCCATTCATTTCATAAATTGAACTTAGTAATTATTGTTTTTGCTCCCTTGCCATTTAACTTCCTCAGAACGTCTCCATTCATTTTAAAAATACACCGTGAAATTTTCAGTCAAACTGCGTTTCCCAAGAACATTTGACCTTTTTTACCCTTCTAAATGAGCACTTATGGCTTTACGACATATGATTGACAAGAAAAACACAAATTTCTTGAACCTTTGAAGATCAATGCCGTCTCGGACACATCCACGTAAAAACAAATTTGAAAGATTGATATGTAACGCTATATATCAAAACTTAAAAAAAAAATTATGACATGCCAATTCCCTAGGGAAATTAACATAAGTCCGAGTCTGGGTAATTGTCGAGAGTCGAGAGTCGAGACTCGCATGTCGAGAGTCGAGACTCGCATGTCGAGAGTCGAGACACTCTCGACATGCGAGTCTCGACTCTCGACATGCGAGTCTCGACTCTCGACTCTCGACAATTACCCAGACTCCTTGATATTTTCTTCGTATTGGCACTCAAATAATATCTTCTCAATTAAGTCCGTAATAACAAGTTCCAATGTCTGTCTTGAATTAAAACGCTCAGATCGCTTATAAAATGGTTGTTAAAATGCTTGCTTTGTCAACAACAAAATTTTACAGCTTGTATACGAATAGAACTGTAGAGAGAATTGCAGCAAACAAGAAATAGTTTGACTAAGTCTGCAAAATCACGAGGTCCCTTGCATACTATTGCACAATCAAAGCGCAATTTTTATCACCGTCAATACATTCTGTCATGTACCTAAATCTATTAATGGCAATGATTTGAAATTTGAAAGATTATTGATACCGTAGGTAACGTGAGATATCGAAACTAAATAAGAACTGTAATACCTTTGTGGTGACGTAGCGTGAGATAATAATGACAAGTTCATGACATCCCAATACCCTAAGGAAATTAACAATAGGTCCGGGGGTACTCCTCAAAAAACGCAAAGTTCGTGCTATTTTGCTCTGCCATATCGCTCATATTAAAACACAAACTTTCCTGTCCCATTTAACTTTCTTAAAACGTCTCCATTCATAAAAATACACCGTGAAATTCTCAAACTGCGTTTCCCAAGAAAACGCATCCCTTCTAAAGCAGCTTCAATGGCTTTACGACAAATGATTGAAACTGATAGGTAACGTGAGATATCGAAACTTAAAGAAGGACTTAATACCTTTGCGGTAACGTAATGTGAGATATGACAAGTTCATCACAAGTTCTGACATCCCAATACCCTTGGGAAATTAACAATAGGTCCGGGGGTGCTCTCCAAAAATTTTAGTGGCAGTATGTGACGCCCTTCTTGAAATCCTAACCGGTTTAACCAACCATATCCTCAATGCCCTAATATAGCTTCTATAAAGAAGGAAGAAGAAACCCCCCCGGACAAAAGTCCACAAAATTTTGTTAACAACTTTTGTCCCTTTTTAGTACTCGACTACGAAATCTCGCTTAATGCGCAAGCGCATTAACGAGATAAAAATGGATCCAATTGTTCTATACAAATATTGAAAGTACAGTATTGAATAATGGATTTGCTACTAACTGGTTAGAGGCAGGGCTGCCCGCTCTCCCCCTATTTATTCATTCTGGGAGCAGAAATACTATCAAATAAACTTCGCCAGACAGCCAAAACTAAAGGAATCAATTTATTTGGAACCATCGTCAAGGTCAGCCAATTCGCAGATGATACAAACTTATTCTGCGCTGATGTCACTTCTGCAGAAAACGCCCTTATCACGGTTACCAGATTTGGATCTATTTCAGGTTTAAAACTAAATGTAAAAAAGACTAAGGCGATGTGGTTGGGAAAGTGGTCTAAGAACAGAACCACACCATTACAATTAAAGTGGGTAAATGAACCTGTTAAAATATTGGGGGTTTACTGTTCGTATGATGAAAATAAGAACAAGCATTTTAATTTTGATCTAAAGATCCAAAAATTACAAACGAGGTTGAATACGTGGAAAGGACGAAACTTAACACTGCTTGGGAAAGTCTTAATTATAAAATCCCTTGGGTTATCACAAATAGTCTATTCAGCATCTAATGTCAATGTTCCTACCGAAACGAATCGCACCATTAAAAGCAAACTTTTTGGTTTTCTCTGGAACAATAAAAATGATAAAATCAAAAGAAAAAGCCTGTATCAAGATTATGATAAAGGAGGACTCCGAATGGTCGATGTTGATTTAATGATTAAGGGATTAAGACTTTCATGGATATCAAGACTCTTAGATTCCGATGGTAAAAATTGGAAATCTATACCGGATCATTTCTTTAAAAAACTTGGAGGATTAAACTTTCTGCTTAGATGTAATTACGATGCAAAATATGTAGACCCTAAACTACCTTCTTTTTATAAAGATATTTTATCCTTTTTTGCGGAACTCAAGTCTCAATATAAATATGAGCAGGGTCATGAAACAATTCTTTTTAATAATAGAGCTATACTAATCGAAGGAAAGCCCTTCTTCTTACGGGAATGGTTTTCTAAAGGAATTATTTGCATCAAGGATCTTCTAAACGGAAATGGACAAGTTATGCCCTTCCATGAATTTCGAACGAAATATGGATGCAACACTAACTTTCTAAACTTTTACCAAGTAATTAAGGCCATCCCTGAAACATTATTGACCAGGGCTCGTAACATGGACCCCCCCCCCCCCCCCCCCCCCCCCTTTAAAGAACATTTTTTAGGAAATTATACCAAGCTTCAGTTAGCTGAAAATATCTCGATAGATCTGAGGAAGGCTAAGGCAAAAGAATTCTACTGGCTATTAAATATCAAAATCAATAACACCCTTCCTTCTGGCCCCCAAAAATGGAGTAATAAATTAAATCTAAATCAGTCCGAATGGGAACACATTTTTAAATCATTCAACCGTCAATGTAAAGAAAATAAAATGAAAGAGTTTAATTACAAATTCATACACAGAATTATAGTTACCAAGAAAGAATTATGTCGTTTTGGAATCAAACAAGATAGTAATTGCTTATACTGTGGAAACGAGGATTCTATTGAACATACTTTTATATTCTGCCAATTTTCCAAGACTTTCCAACGTAGGGTCATAAAGTGGTTCAACGAGGTCAATCATACCAACCTACAACCATCTACGAAAGAAATTCTATTTGGATTATTCCCCAGTACATCATCTGCCAGTAAATCTCTTTTAAGATTATTTAACTACACCATGCTATATATGCGCTATTATATTTACACCAATAAACTCCATAACAGATCAATCACTCTCTTAGATTTTGTAAATAAAGTAAGTACAAAATATAAAATAGAAAATATAAACTAGAATCTAATTTTTTTATCTAATTATTTAATTATTGAAAATGCTCCTAAAAGATATCGTCTTAATAAACTAACGATTATTTTTGCTAACGTCTTGTAAGTATAGGAATTTATGTATGTATCTGATAAATGTAATTTATGTAAGTATTATTGTATGTATTGTAATTAGTAGTAGTTTAAGTTCAAGTTGTTATTGACTTTTTTTCCCTGTAAGTGTTGTAAAATGTTTATACCTGCAAGTAAATAAAAAATTAAAAAAAAAATTTAAAAAAAATACAACCTATGCCCATCATTTTTCATGGTCATGGCTAGCGGAATGTTTCGCGGGCGCGTGTGTGCCCGCCCGCCCGCTCCCGCCCGCCCGTGTTGGAACAACATCCGGGATCTTGAAAGCAAGGCTTAGTTTTTCGCGCGGCCACACAGCCGTGAGCTCGGTAAACACTTTAGTTGTTTTGTTGTGTTTAGCGGAGAATTAAAGTCGTTATTTCCCTGCAGTTTTTCGCGGTTTGCTACTCAAGACAGGGATACTAATCAAGGGATACTCAGAAGCCGCTTTAGTGGAAAAAGAAGAGCTTTCAGGGATAAAATCTTGCTTCGAGGAACTATATACGTTTTTAGCAATGCGAAGAGATGGGTTCGTTTTACGGATTTCAGCACCAAAGCGGAGGTTTAAAGAATTTCCAAGTACAGTAGTTGCCGGAAAGACTTAAAGGTAAAACAGATTACATTTTTCGATGGAAATTTATCTTGATATCAATCTGTGATTGACATTTTGTTTGTGTTCTCGTTAATTTTGGAGAATTGTTTATAAACGTGTAGCTTAAATTCAGTTGTATTTTAATTTCTTGAATTTTATCGAAGACACGGCTCAGCCTCGATGCGCTGTAAATTGTACGCGTTTTGCTTCTAAACATAAACTAATTGGGATTTCAATAAATTTTTTCGAAAGAAGATTGTGTTGTCCATTTTTATGTGTTTGTTCATTCATTACATAGATTGAAAAGCGATTTTATGTAAACAAAACAAGACTTAGATTTTATACTCGCGTCGCCTTATGCAAATATGTTTGTGTATTTTGGCAAATCAGTTTCTCGGGCATTTTTTGACAAGCAACAACTCTATTTTATTCGGAAAATAGTCGTAATAGTTATTCTAGACGGAGAAAAAAGTTGTTTTTGTGAACTTGTGTACGGTCTAAATGTACTGTGCAGACGGTCGGGTAATACTGCTTTTCAGAATTGCTAAAATTGAAAAATAGCCCGGTCGTCAATCTTAATTCTTGTGCTTCCGACCTTTCACCTAAGTTAAGTTTCATCTTAGTTAAGCTTGTTCAGAGGGTCTTCAGAGGGCGCCGCTGTTAGGCTAAGGCTAACTATATATATTAGAGATTATCAACGAGCGTGACAGCCGCGTGAATTCAGAATAACATTGCTACCCACCTGGTGACCCAGTAGAGTTGGCGTAAGGGGTACGTAGAGCCCAAAATGTCAAAAAAAAGAAACTTAAGGTTGAATTAACTGTACATTCCAAAAATTACCGGCGTGCAGAAGACACATGCTCCACAAAGGGAGCCTATTTTTTGAGTGATACTGTTTTACTATCGGAATTGCGGGCGATGTTACAGTAAAAAAAAAAAAACAGGTCCTTTGTTGGTTGACCCCAGCTTGACCTCAGCGGTTGTGTCAGAATTGTCAGTGCCATCCGTGAAACAATAAGCAGTTTAACAGTTACTGTTTTAAAAGTTTTGTATGCATGACTGTAAAATCGCCAGCAATTTCGATAGGAGAACAGTGTCATTCCAAATAACAATCGATCGTTTTCAATTACTAAGCGGTTTGTTTTTCTGGCTTTGAAAGCAACATCAGATATAAGATGATGCAGAGAATGCCAAATGAAACCTTCAATAACCGAGTTATGGGGAAAATAATATTTCGAAAATTAGACAACTTCGTATGCATCCGCCATGTTGGTTTACACTTTGGTACACCAACATGGCAGCCACCAACATGGCAGCCGAATTTACATTTTTAAGAAATAATTAAAATATAGCTTAATTATCTTTATAATTGTTTCTGTTCAGTTCAAATGTTCAAAAGACCTCTGGTTTGCATTCTCGCTTTATAGCAAATTCGACAAACTGAGTGAAAAAGGATTTGTTTTTGTCTCGCACATGGAAGACATAGAGACGATCCGGCTGCACCGCCACAATTTTTAAAATACTACTGTAAAAGAACTCAAAATCATATTTTTTTGACTTTCCACTAAAAATATTTTTGTTAAGACTGAGTTGCGCGGGAAAACGCACCAAGATACGAAAGTTATTATGCCAATAACTGACAATGTGAATAAAATATAATCATGGGACATTGAAAAAGACTGTTGACTAGCTTGTTACTCGTGTTCTTGTATTTTTGTGTAGTGATCAAATGATATCTTCTCCTGTTATGATTTCAGTACAGAGCATAATTTATGTTTCCTTATAATTAACACTCCAACTTATCCAAGGAAAAAAATGAACCCTCTTGACAAATATTTTTGCATTAGTTTTTCTTTCTTACAATAGCATGGTTGTTCACCCTGAAACCAATTAAGTTATATTTATTTTGGTCGATACTTTAACTTGACATTTCATGAGGACTTTTCCTGGAAAGTATTTCGTGTTTCTTACCAAAAAAATATGTCATAACTATTCGGGGTATTTTCAGAAGTATATACTTTTCAATATTCTTAATGATCAATTGCTAGTCAATTTTAGATACATCTGCTCCTGACTAGAACCCAGTCGTCTCTCTAGACAAGGCACGGGATACGCGCGCGGGTATTCTGAGACGCGGAACGAGAGAAGCGCGACCGAGGGGAGCGCGAGGGGTGATGGGAAGTTGGAAAAGGAAAGGGAAAGACGACTGGCAGATCTTGAGTCGAAAAGTTGTGAAGATTCGAAAAGTTTTCGCCGTATATGTATTTATTATGGACAAAATGCCAACTTGACGGATTTTGTTAATCGGTTGCGCTACCAGAAGCGTTTTTTATGTTTTAAAAGTGTTTAAAGACCTGACACGACTCTTGTAGGTTTCGTGCTGTTGTTTACTTGACCTTTTGAGTTTAGCTCTTGCAAGTGTATCTTTTGAAGATTTTATGCTCTTGTAAGAGTATTTTATCCGGCTTTAGAATAAGGTTACCCCAATTACGTGCCTGGGAGATTTTTCCTTTACGATCAAAATTAAGATATAACAAGCTTGTTGTTCACGACCCTCAATGTTGTCGATTCTTTCATTTAAGGAAAAGGGTCTCCAACTGACAGGAGGAATTTACGCTTTCGAGAGCCGTTTGGAATATTTAGTTCTGCCGTTGTTTGTTAGCTCTGGGCGGAACAATACAGTTTCTTTGGCTCACTTTAACCCTCATACTACCAACTTATTTTACATTGAAATCATACCAAAAGGTGTGAAAACGGACCCCATAACAAAAGTAGTATAACAAACTTTACAATAGTTTACAACCTTGAGAAAATTTATGTTCAATAATAATAAAAAATTGTGAATGCAAATAAACCTTGCTCCTTGCAATTAATAGAATATGGTTAAGTAGACAAACTTGCTTCCTAAGTGATTTTAACATCTTAGTACAAATCAAGACTGCTAGGGTCCGCTTCGACCCCATCACAGAATTCAGTATGATTCATAGTAACTACTTTTTAAATATGAACTGTAGTATAAGATGCATAAATGTATTTGTTTTGACGTTATTTGGGTTTTGTTTGTTTATTTTTATATTTGTTGTCACTGTCGATGCTATTGTTTTTGTTGCTGGGGTCGATTTGGACCCCAACAGAAAAATGAGCCCCACATTTCCATATCCACGTGTAATAAAAAAGCAACATTTGCATTCAAGGTGGCTCATACATAAAGACAAATTCCTTAAATCTCGAACACATTGTCCAACCATGTGCGCTATGGTAAATGTTGATTATCAGCTGGGGTCCCATTGGATCCCACTTGGTAGTATGAGGGTTAAAAGTGTTACAAGATCAGTAGTAGCCATAGACTACGAGCAGTCTCTCTTTCCCAGCTTAGTCCGTCGAGCGAGAAACGAGGCAGGCGCGCGGGAAAAGAGAGACTACAGACTAACCCAGGCGTTTGAATTATTAGTTGCTCTCACAACTCGAAAATCTGGTTGGCTCTTGATCGAAAATCTTTCAACAAGCGGTAACGCCGCGGTGACGAGTTGTCAACACTCGAGATCGATGTCATGGCTGACAAGCTCCAGGAATGTTTATCTCGATTTCAGAGTTCAATCGTTGAAACCAGCGTTGAAACCAGACCAGATCGAAGCGCTTGAAGCTCTTATCAGAGGATGCGATGTCCTCGCTATTTTGCCAACTGGGTTCGGAAAGCGCATTATGTATCAATTGTTTTGCCAAACAAAACTCTCTTCGAACCCGAAAGCGAGTGTTCTTGTGATTTCGCCACTCAACAGCATCGTCACTGGTCGAACAAGTCAACGAATTAACTGAACTTAGCCTTCCTGCCATCCATTTGAAGGAGAACGACGCAGATTGCATGAAAGCCATCTCTGAAGGGAATTTTAGATTTATATTTTGTTGTGCTGAGGCCTGTTTATCCTTCCCATCACCCCTCGCGCTCCCCTTGGCTGCGCTTCACTGGTTAATATTAATAGGAGACTGAGAGACGACTGGGGACTTGTCAGCATCTGCTTTGTAACATTTGCTCTAGAAAACACACTTCGAAACTTGTAATGAAAATTAGTAGAATTACTGGACTTGATGTATGAAAAGTTCTAGCCAATCATCGCTGATGAAGAAGCTTGACACCTAGCTAGTTTCAACGACCTGTATCATTTTTCAAACTACATTTTAACTGTTCTTTTCGTTGTTAATGCTCAATATTTTACTTAAGAATTTATCTTGCAATTTTTATATTACCGTTCTTGTTTTATTTCGACTTGACATTTCGAAAAGGTTTGTGACAATTAAAAGAGAAGTCAGCTTTGACATTGACAAACAAGTCGAGGGAATATATGTTAATGACCTGTCTTAACCAATCACAAAAGGCTTACTTTTGCGTTAAACTATAACTGGAAATAAACTCTGAAACCAGTTTGACTAGTTTCCGACAGGTCAAAACAAACATAATAGCATTTTTTTTAACGGCGAATTTTAAAGAAGTCAACGGGAGAATACCCTTGAAAAATAAAGCAGTCAACAAGAGAAAACAAGCTCATTCATTCTGTGTAAAGGAACCAGCTCGTTCCCAAGAAAGTTTCTTTACACTACATCTCCAAAGCAATGTAATATATTGACATGAAAACTATAGGCACGACTGATATGAAGAACCTGTTAAAAGAAGGGCCGTGTAAAAATAAAATGTTTATATTTTAGAATTTTGATGACGTCAGGTGAAAACGATAAATTAAGCTGAACAAGTTTTAAAACACAGCCACATAGCCTACACCACCCAGCGGCTCCATGAATCATCAGCTTTAAACGTTTAACCAACACAGAGTAATGTAAACAGCGTGCGTCAGCAAAAGTTACTGAATATGCCTTTATCACGCGGCGGCCATGTTGACTCCCAGGAGAATAAAATGCTTTGGTTTTACCCGCCCAGCCTCGCTAAATGGCGGGGGCATGATAAAGGCCTATAAAATTATTTTCAAGAAACAAATGTCAACGTTTTTTTTTTTTTTTTTTTTTTTTACACAAAAATTGTTTTATTGTCACAAACTAAAAGAAAAAAATACAAGTTTACAAAACTAACCTCTACGTTACAAGTTACAATACATCAACGAAACCACTTACACCCTGGACTTAAACTGTTTTACTAGCAAATTAAAGTGCTAAACAAACATGAAATACATTACACGACATTACATTACAAATTACAAATAAAGTGACTGTTAAAATCAAAGAAGATGATGAAAAGTTTTTTCGAATGCGGTAGTGGTCTTATTTTTTATAGCAATCTGCTTCTGGATGTTTAGTTTTTCATACAAGAGTGTGAGAAAGCTGTCGAAAGAGAGTGTTACGTCGAGTAGGCAGCTGCGGTATATTGAAATTTTAGCGATTAGAAGCGCATAGTTTAGCGAGAATCTATGTTCCGTTTTGCTAAAAACTCCATATAAAATCATACTATTTGATAATGTTAGTGATTGTTTAGTTTTAGTGTACCACCAACTTTGAAACATTTTCCAGAAGGCAATAGTAAAAGAGCAGCGTAAGAACATGTGGTCCAAGGAGTGTATATCAGTTAAGCATAGAGGGCATATGTTGCTGTCACAAATTTTGGCCCTAAAGAGACTTGCTTTAGTGGCAAGTATATTGTGGATGATTTTATATTGGAACATTGTTATTTTAATATCATTTTTTTATCTGAAAAGGTAGTAAATAGACTTTATGAATAGATTCGTGAGAAAAACTATGCCTTAATATCTTACTTTCCGCGGTAGGTGGTTTGAAGGTTTCCTTTAACAGAATGCTGTACACATTTTTTGTGGAAATATTTACCTCTATTTTCTCATTTTCTAAAGACTGCGAAGGAGAATTTTTAATTGCATTTTTCCATGAGGTTGGTATGGTGCTTATGAGGCCAAAATAGAAAGTGAAAGGGGTTTTAATCTTAAATTTGTCGCAAAAGTTTTTGAACGATAGGAAATTGCCGTCATGTTGAAGGAGGTCTTTGATTTTCAGGATGTTTTTGTCGAACCAGCTTTTGTTAAATAACGGTTTACCATTTATTAAAATATTTCGGTTGTTCCAGATTATCTCTTCACTGATTGAGGAGGTTCCGGTTCTCATACAATCATTTGTGATTTTCCACTCTTTCAATACTTCGAGGTAAAAGGATGGTAAATTATCGGCTTGCAATGTTCCAACATCATAATTACAATTTGTCAAGAAAGACAGCCCTCCATGTTTATCCAAGGCTGCTTCAGGGATGATTTTCCAGGATGCTTCATTAGAAGATCTTATACGCGGTATCCAAGCGACCTTAAGGGCTTTGTTCATGATATTAAAATCTGTCATTTTAAGTCCACCTTGTTTTTTCTCACCAATAATAGTTGATTTCTTGATCTTTGCGGGTTTTCCATCCCAAATGAAATTTAGAATTATTGAGTTTATTTCATTTATCAGTTGTTCAGGGATAACAAGAACAGACGCACTGTATATTAATTTGGAAAAAAACCAAGCGTTTTAACGATGTTTACTTTTCCGTAAAGCGTAAGCTTTCTTCTTTTCCAACTATTTAAAGTCTTCTCTAAATTTCTAATTTTCTCTATGAAATTAAGTTCATTTGCTTTTTTTTGAATCATATGAGAAGAAAATGCCAAGAGCTTTAATTGGGTCTCGAGGCCAACGAAAACCAAAAGGAGCTTCGGTGTTACTTTTCCAGAGGCCAAGCCACATTCCTTCTGTTTTTGTAGTGTTAACTTCCAAGCCAGAGAATTGTTTGAAGTCATTTAAAAGTGCTAACAAATTTGTGATGGAATCAAGGTCTCGTACAAACACTGTGGTATCATCTGCATATAACGACACTTTAATTTCTTTCTCGCCTACCTTAATTCCTTTTATTGTGGATTCATTTCTTATGGTATTAGTGAGCACTTCTATTCCTATTACAAACAGCAGTCCGGATAAAGGGCAACCTTGTCTGACGCCTCGCTCTAAAACAAAAAATTCAGATGCATGGCCATTGTTTAAGACGCAGCTTGTAACGTTGTTATAAAAAATATTAACCCAATTTTGAATGTCAGGTCCAAAATTAAAGTTATTTAGAGTTTCAATTAAGAAACTCCATTCGATAGAATCGAAAGCTTTTCTAAAGTCAATGAAAAGAGCAGCTCCAGGCAATTTTTTTTCTTCCGTGTAGGACATTAGGTCTAAGATCAAACGAACATTTTCACCAATATAACGTTGTTTGACATATCCGATTTGGTCAGGGTTAATGATTTTTGGAAGAACTTTTTCTAGACGCTTCGCAATTGCTTTTGTCAGTATTTTGTAATTGACATTAAGAAGAGAAATTGGCCTAAGGTTCTCTAGCGAGGTAGTGTCTTTATTTGGTTTCGGGATAAGTGTAATGATTCCTCGTCTTTGAGAGATAGAAAGAATTCCAGTATCAAAAGCATAGTTAAAACCACTGATCATGTCAAGATGTAGTTCTTTCCAAAAAAAAGTATAAAATTCTGCATGTCAACGTTTTCTGCTGCAGTGAACAACCTCAATTCTGACACCTGGGGACGTCTGGGGAAACCTGCGACAGAAGTGATTGCTACACTTGCCACCCACACTTTCCTTCTATCTGAACTAAAAACAGTCCTTCGCACGCAAAGAGTGCATTCTAAAAACGGTAAGTGTGCGTTCGCATGGAAGGCGTGCGTTTATCGGACGATAACTTTTTTCAACTATTCAAACCGTACAAATATTCCGCGCAGTTGGCGGTATTGTCCGCGAGCGATGGCAAACATTTTGGCGGCGGAGCGGGATACGATGACAGTCGACAGGCTCTATTCAGCATTGTTTTTAAAAACCACTTTTATAACGCTGATCAATGTGGCTATTAAAGTGAAGAAAAAGTCAGGTTTCTTGTGAACACTGGTTTCAAGTTTAGGACCATTCTTCGGGACGTTTACCCCATGAAAGGAAGGGTGCTGTCCGTGGCTGTTTTCATGGTAAACTTTAGCGAATCGACTGCTGTCACTATTACTAGCTTTAGGGGGTTATTACATGAGACCGGTACGAACTCAGACTGGAACGACTCACTACGATACGAGTAAGTTTGCATTAGACCGGTACAAAAGTAATAAGCGATTACATGTGACCGGTACAAACCACAGGCTTCCCAAGCTACATACGTGGTGTATGCGACAGCTTGTGTATACAGAGAAATGTATGGGAAAATCACGGATTCTCTAAAATTGGGTAAATGACTATCTATTTTGAAATAAAGTTTACCTACCTCAAATGTGTTGTTTACTTGCGTCTTGTACCGAATTTGAAGCCATTCCGACGCCATTTAGCGAAGTTATTCGAAGTCGTCGTCTTCCCTTCTAAAAAGAAGGAAAGGCAGACCACTGCTGTCAATCGCTGGCCAGAGGTCACTCCACAAATCGCTCTCTCCTCAAAAAGGAAAAGTCCCGAATCGCAATAAAACCAACAGTCCCATAGAGCCCAATAAATTTCACTCCACATACGTGCGCTTCGGCGGTCGAAAGACTCGTAAAGAACGAGATATTTTGCTTTAAATTCGCCTATTCGGCTTTCCAGATATGCTTGTGACCGACCTGGCGACAACGGTCGTTGCGCAACGACACGTATCTGGTTTCATCCTCAACTCTGATTGGTCCATTTGAACCAAGTCACGCGCTGACAACACGACCCTCCACCGAAGGGAAAGGTACATTTTGTCACGAATCAAGTGATTCGTGACAAAATGTACGACACGTATCTGGTTTCATCCTCAACTCTGATTGGTCCATTTGAACCAAGTCACGCGCTGACAACACGACCCTCCACCGATTCGTGACAAAATGTACCTTTCCTTTCGGTGGGGGCTCGTGTTGTCAGCGCGTGACTTGGTTCAAATGGACCAATCAGAGTTGAGGGTGAAACCAGATACGTGTCGTTGCGCAACGACCGTTGTCGCCAGGTCGGTCACAAGCATATTTGGAAAGCCGAATAGGCGAATTTAAAGCAAAATATCTCGTTCTTTACGAGTCTTTCGACCGCCGAAGCGCACGTATGTGGAGTGAAATTTATTGGGCTCTATGGGACTGTTGGTTTTATTGCGATTCGGGACTTTTCCTTTTGAGGAGAGAGCGATTTGTGGAGTGACCTCTGGCCAGCGATTGACAGCAGTGGTCTGCCTTTCCTTCTTTTTAGAAGGGGAGACGACGACTTCGAATAACTTCGCTAAATGGCGTCGGAATGGCTTCAAATTCGGTACAAGACGCAAGTAAACAACACATTTGAGGTAGGTAAACTTTATTTCAAAATAGATAGTCATTTACCCAATTTTAGAGAATCCGTGATTTTCCCATACATTTCTCTGTATACACAAGCTGTCGCATACACCACGTATGTAGCTTGGGAAGCCTGTGCTTGCACTCGTGTCGAACCACGCGAGGTAAACAAACACACGATCGATTTCGCTTTTAAATTCCTCCCCAACTTCCACCACTACTGGAATACATCGAATTGTTCGAAGGTACGACGTAACAAATCGCAGAAATAATTTAACAAAAATCTAGCCAAGTAAATACTCTAACTAATTTGTAAACTTGAGATCTATCCTTCCACGCAGTACGACGGGATGGAACGGATTGCAGCGAATTCGACAGTAATGGCCGCCAACTTGATAAAAAGCCACCGGACGTTTTTCAAGTTGTTAGTACCTAGTATTCACCCGCCATCCTCGCGACATAGCCCCTTTAAGGTCACGGGGGACAGGTTCCGCTCATCAGTATGCATTTATGAAAAGAGTATGCACGAAGTGCAACAGCTGATACCGAAAATGCGCCAAATATTCACGAACACGCTCCGTAATGTTTCTGCATCAATAATTGCACGTGCAAAGCGCTGTCTGGTAAAATACACCATTTTGCAACGCATCGTTCTTTCTGCATGAAGTGTTGACAATAGCCCGTGGATTAAAATTAGAAAATTACCATAAATATATTTTTGCATTCGTGTTTGCTCGGGAAGCCTTTGGAAGCGTAAAAACAAGCAATTTTGTGTCCAAGAATTCAGCGCGGATAAAGAATTTCATGAGATGACACGGCAGGGAGTTAAACTAGGCGTATTGTAGATTGTCATATCCGACGTAAAAAAATTAAATAGGCTTTCAAAGGGAAGATATGAGGCTTCAAATTCTAACGTGGACGTCCTTACTCCTTTAAAAGCTAATAGCTTTCAATTTAAGTCGAAATAAAAAAAAATCGGCTTCAGATATGACACAATAGTACCCTGGGTGCCAGAGGGTTTTTTTTTAGCGAAAACCGGAGAGGTTGAGCGGCGAAGCCACGACAACGGACCTCTGGATCCAGGGTGACACAATAGTGGTTTTGACGGATCAGTAAGTGGTGACATCAACTTGCTTTGTGTTCTTCTCGAGGAGCAAACTTGGACACAAAATCACGTTTTACAAATTTTAACTTAAGTACATTACAGCATTACCGTAAAGCGCGATTCATTGATTAAAAACAAGTACTGTACAAGTTTTAGCGAAATCGACTTCTAAAGGCCCAAGATATAAAGCTTTTAAAAGTGACACCCCTGATAAAAATTTTGCCTTATAAATTTATTCATGGGAGGTATTCCCCGCGACCTTAATAGGTATATTTAAGTGACATGTTGAGTAATAAATGAAATACGCGGAAGAGTGTTCTATCAGGATATCCAAACCGCACCAAGTAGTGGATTGAAAAACGAGGCGCAACAGAGTGTTTTTTTAACCCACTTCGAGGTGTTTGTTTACCTGATGAAACACCATTTCGAGTGTTTGATATAGCTTCTCAAACTGATCCTTAAATACGGAGACAATGAAGAAATAAAATCGCCAGAATCTATGCAAATTAAGACCGGATATCCAAACCTCCTTCTCGGTGTTGGTTTTGTTTTGTGTTATCGTCATTAATTATTAAAGAAACATATATCATATGTGTTTTCTTCAATTCATGGTTTAACGTTTGCTGTCCATATCGTATCAAACCTAAGTATATATTCTCACTTTATTCATGCAATCCATTGGTTGGAAATTAGAACGTATTTTATCGAGGACCCTCTTCTGGAGCCGACTAACCTGGACAGCTTCCATTAGTAATTAATACGTCATCGATGGCTGCATCACTGTAGTACGAAAATCCTATCTTCCCTTCAAATGTTACCTATAAAGATGAATATAAAGGTAAAGTATCGTACCATCAAAGTGACCTGTGCGTGATCTTTGTACACGACGACGCAAAATGATCCCCAAATAGTACTAAGCATGACGCGAAATGTGGGCGGCACGGTGGTCTAGTGGTTAGCGCGTCGGACTTTCAACCTGAAGGTCGGTGGTTCGAGCCTGGTCTGTGCCGTCGTGTTGTTTCCTTAGACAAGAAACTTTACTCCACACTGTCTCTCTCCACCCAGGTGTATAAATGGGTACCGGCGATAAAATGCTGGGGGTAACCCTGCGATGGACTAGCATCCCATCCAGGGGGGAGTAGCAATATTTCTAGTTGCTTCATGCTAACAGAAACCGGGTTAAGCTCCGGCCGTGTGGGCCATTCGTGGCTCGAGTGCGACTTTACTTATGACGCGAAATGATCCCCAAGGAATTATAGGAATGGAACGGGATGACGTTTCTGTCCCGAGGATGCCAGAATTACTAAAATAAAGTAAATTAAAGAAATGTTGACTCGAATTGTTCGAAGTGTTCATGTATTTATTAATTTTGAACAATTTATTAAATTATAACTCATTTTTAACGAATTTTCAAGAAACTTTCAGTTCTAATTAGAGTTGTATTAAAATCGTGGAAATGGCATAATGTAACCAGTAGCAAGCTTAAGTAACATGTAATATATATAGATAGGCTTAGCCTAACAGCGGAGCTCTCTGAACAGAAACGATAATGATAAGCTTAATTTAGGTGAAAGGTCGGAAGCACAAGAAAAATTAAAATTAAGATTGACAACCAGCCTATTTTTCAATTTTAGCAATTCTCAAAAACAGTAAGCGTATATAAACGCGACCGTCTGCACAGTACATTTAGACTGCACAAATTCTGGCCACAATAGCTCACAAAACAACATTTTCTCGGTCTATTCATATGAAAGGTTTCGCACCTAGCCACGCTTTGATAGAGAGGCTACAGGCAAAAAAAAAAAAAATAAATAAAAATAATAAAAAAATAATAAAAAAATAAAAAGGAATTTTTAATAATAAAATAACAAAAAAAACATGTTCTCGGTCTAGAATAACTAGTATGACTAATTTCCGAATAAAATAGATCTGTTGCGTTTGGAAAATTACCCGAGAAACTGATTTGGAAATGATGAGTTGCCAGTAGCTCAATTATGAGAGTCACAAGCTTCACAAACATTCGGATGACACCACAAAGCAGAAAATTTCTGTTCGGTCATTCGGGAAAAATCAGTTTGCAACTGTGTTGTGATGTCATTCCTTATGTTCCTTACAGTGGCCCGAGAGTTCTCGGTGCCATTGTGAAAAGTTGCTTTATTTCGAAAAACCCATATACCATAATTATGGTCTTAATAAAAAAAGCGCACTCGCATGTCATTCTCGTCGTAAGCAGAAGTCCATAGGTAAAAGAAAATAGTTTTAACATTAACTAAAAACCTAGTATTGAGTAGTGCCGATAGGGTGGGAGTAAAAATACCCCACACCCTTCCACAGGTTCACACCCACGTCAGGCCATAAGGATTGTCCGGATGTGAGCACCAAGCTCCTAACCTCATGGCATTTAACATTGGTAAAAAGTTTACCAATGCTTCTCTACCCTGTCAAAGGCTTTCTCTTGATCAATATTCAGCAAGATACCAGTTTCATTGGTAATATTTATATAATCTAGAGTGCCACGCAAGAGAAATAAATAAATTCTCAAAAACCGTCCTACCTGGGACGGAACAAGTTTGATCTTCTTGAATAATCGAGGGTAACACTTTTGAAAGTCTGTTTGTAAGAGCTTTTGAACAAATTTTGTAATCAACATCGAGTGCATTGAATCACTGAAAGAATTTTTTTCCAAACTAAATAGGGCCAAATAATCCCAGAATTTAGCGTAAAATTATTGAGGTAATCCGTCTGAACCGTGGGGTTTCCCTGAAGAAAGTCCACGTATTGCGTGGGTAATTTTAGCCAAAGATAAAACTGATTCTTCGCAGGATAAAATTTCGCTCTCACTTAATCTATTTTCAAGTTTGTTCAAAAATTCGGTTTGGACTGTTAAATTAACAGATTCTTGCGAGTACAAATTACGGTAAAAATCTAAATGAGCCGGAGTCTTGTGAAAAGACTTTAACACCGGCGGAGTTAAAAATAGAATAAACAGTATTTTTCTGAGCCGTGTTGCTTCGAGCGTAAAAAAAGAATTTGGTAGGTTTTTCACCTTCTTCAAGCCATTCGACTCTGCTACGAATTTGGTTTACTCTCATTTGGGATAAATTTACGGCTCGAATTTCTCTCTCAAGCGTTTCTATGGTGGTTTTCGCTGAGTTATCTCCTTCAATAAGAGCCCGTTTTGCTTCGATCAAAGAAATTTAATATAGTTGCGTGGCCTTATTGCGATTAATATGCGTTGTTTACTTCGACCAAGATCTATAGCAACTAATGTTATAGATTCTTTATTATTAAGAAAATCCCACCAAGCTTGAATGGAATTAAATGCTTTCCGGTACAATACATGTTTTTTTTAATAATTTCTGAGATCATATCGTAAATATTAAATTCTAAATTTATCCTCCAAAGTCCTGGTCCACGGGAAAATGCATTATGCAAATTGCGGCTAAATCATGATCGGAAAAAACACAAGGCAAAATTTCGCATTTTAGAAGGGAATCATACAAGTCATGAGCAATAAAAAAATTATGCAAACGTGTACCAATAGTTTTATCCGCATTAAACCATGTGCATTGTGTTTTTTAGTCGGCCGTGTTTTTTTTTTGCGCCATTATATATGAACACTTGTGCAGATCTTTCAAATCCGTGGAAATTGTAAGATTTCCTCCAAACTTATCAGAAACGTTTTCAATGCATTAAAAATCGCCAGCAATAATTTTAAAAGAGTTCTGAAAAAATATTCATGAATTGTATCATAAGCTTAAAAGCATTTACGTTTACTTCGATTCGTGGGTGTATAAGTATTAACCAAATTAATTTTCGTGTCGTCGAGTTCAGTTAAACACTAATAATTCTACCAAAAGATCAGAATCTTTTTTTCCATTGTAAACATTTGAAATCAGCATTTTCAGCTGCAAGAACGGCAACGCCGCCTTGTTTACCAAGAGCGGGCGACCAGAAACTTTACCGCACGTTTATACCGCGCCATTTAGCTGTCAGAGAATTTATCGCATTTTGACTTGTCGCTAAAGTTTCTTGTAAACAAATAAAATCAGAACGGGAATTTTTCGCAAAATCAAAAACAGAGCGTTGTTTGGCTTCATTGCCAAAACCACGGATATTCAAAGATGTAAATTTAGCTCTGAATGTCCTCTGAATGTAAAAACTTGGAGAAAATTCTTCTGGTAAAATGACATAAGCTTAACTAAGCAATTTTTGCAAATCACATTTAGACAGTTTAACTTACTTGCTTTTCTGTTCATATTTGTTTGTCCGATATCCAGTGTTTTTCCTCTTCGGCAAAGGTTGTTCGCCGTCATATTCAGAACGTTCGCGAGTTTTAGGGTCCGTTTTCTTTGCTTCAGGAATTGGCGTATCTTGTTTGTCTTTCTCCATGATTTTTCCAGTGACGAAGACGGGTTGTTTTGGCGCGGAGACTGCCCTGTTGGTAGCCGCGGGAAGCGCGCGAAAAACAAAGCCTCGTTCCCAGTTCCGCTCTCTTCAATACGTCATCATCGATGATGAAGTAACGGGTGGATGGACGGACGGACGTGCACACGGACGGGTGCGCCCGCGAAACATTCCGCTAGCCATGACCATGAAAAATCACGGCATAGGTTCTATGAGTATGGAGCTGCGCAGCCAGGCCTTCGGCCTGGCAAGTGCTCCGCTATAAAAGTTATCGCTTCCTGTAGTAGCATCAACATACGTAGTATTCACATTACCGTTTATTTCCTTAATTCTAAAATCAATTTTTGTGGGTATAAAAATCAGATAATTTTGAACTGTAACAAGGACCGAATAAAACTCTCCTCCTCTTAAAGTAGACACTATTTCATGAGGTGAACATAAAGAACTGTGAAATTAATTATAAACGCGAAATACAACAGCTAGGCGTTTGAAAAACCTGAACCTGTTAACGTGTTGCAACGTTATAACCTGAACTATGTCAAGGATTTCGGGTGATCCATGTTCACTATAGCCTGTTCCAGGCTCTCAGATAGTGGGGGCGAACGAAAAATGTTGGAGCGAGCGAGGCTCTCAGATAGTGGGGGCGAACGAAAAATGTTGGAGCGAGCGAAGAAAAACAACGAGGGAGAGGGGCGGGGGAAGGGGCGGAAGGAGAGCCTGTAAGACTTTCTTTAACGGACCGCTTCTGGTATACCAGCTCCTGGTATACCTTCTGATTGGTCAATTTTGACAGGTACCGTCAACACCCGCAAAGCGCGTGATCTGCGCCATCCGGTTCTCGCGCGCGATTTCGAGGACTCGAGTTATGTGCTATTTTGAAAGAATAACTCCGGGATTTCCGAGAAGTAAGGTCGCTTAGGAAGGAGCAAGAAACGTGTCTTGTAAACCTGGCTCGTGGAAAAGATATATCGGCGGTTTTACCGACCGGTTTTAGGAAGAGTTTAGTATTTCTGAAATGATCTGTTGGACGTGAATGAGTTTCCTGCTATCTTTGTCACGCTGGGCCCTGAGCTATAAGGTTTCGTCGTTGCAGGATTTTAATTTCACGGTAGATCCGAGCTTAGCAGAGAGAGTTGTAGCTTAAAAAGGTTATTCAACTTGTAGAGAGTTGCAGTTTGTCTCAGTCAAGGCTGTGATTCAGTCAAGGCTGTGTCTCAGTCAAGGCTGTGATCATTCACATCGCTTTGTTTACAACAGACACACTTCAGGTGAGACTTGACCTCTAGTCCGTTGCACGCGGCATTTGAAACATTTTATCAGTCAAGACTAGAATCATCCATAACAAACTAAATGAACAATACACGTTCAAAACATAGAAGGAGCAAATCGCATTAAAAATCATGCCTTGTAACCCTGTGGCCAAGTGAAGCGACAACATCGACCAAACTCTCGACCCTACTAAAGCCACTAATAAATCTTTGTGTTCGGGCGACACTTAATAACGAAACGCGAGGAACCTTTGTTCCGGAACATGTTACGTTTTTCTTGCAAAATCTGCAGCACTTTGAAGGATGGACATCGAGATTCAAAGAAACTGTTTTCGGAGTGCGGGAAGACTTAACATAACATGTTCATGGACTGGGCTTGTGCGAACTACTCGCGCGAGAAATCCGGAACGATCTTAGGAAATTGACAGATGGACATCTCGACAGCCGCGGCAAAAGTGGGCGGAAGACGGTCGTTAAAAAAAGTCTCACAGGCTCTCCTTCCTATTCCCTCTCCCAGTCCCCGCCCCTCCATCCCTTAGTCCCCACTTGTGTTTTCTTCGCGCGCTGCAACTTTTTCACTCGCCCCCACTATCTGAGAGCCTGGAACAGGCTATGTTCACAATAGATAGTTAAAAGGTTTTCTGCCACCTCAGCAGATTTTTTACATTTGAGAGGTCGTAGGAAAACAAACCTGCTATTACAGACATTATATATTTGTAAGTAATTCCATCAACTGTAACAGGCATGCTCATCATGTTAACAAGATCTACTTGGTAGTGTTCTTGAACTTTGCTTGCTTTTATAGGACGAAGAGGAGCCTTGTTTTGAAAAAGTTGCCTTATTTTCTGAGGTTCTTTCATAACACTCATGTTTTTTTCTGGATTTGTTCACGGGATATACCGCTGTATATATGCCCTATATGTTTTACCAGCTTATGTGCCTCATCACCTTTACTTTCGTCGTAGAAACTTTTGACGATGGACGAGTGATCGGATTTTCTCGCTACAATACAATTTGTTGCGATGTGCATGATGCGTGAAACTTTGCTTCCCACCATGGGATCGTGAACGTCCTGCAGCTGATATTGACCACTTTTCCATTTCTTGTACACTCTCTGCCTAAAACCACCATTTTGTTTTTTGGGCCCTTCCTTAAATGTTTTCTCACCACTGAGTATACCATACAGGGCATCGCACTCAGCATCATTCATAGCTGAATTTATTCGTTTAACATGAATAAATATAATGTTTAGAATAAATATTTCTTATTAGGAGACGTATGCGCTTAGGCTAATTTTTCGCGTATTTTGTAGTCCCCAGGTACACAAAAAACCGGAAATATCACTGTGTGCTTAAGTTGTTATCACTTGTAAGTGAGAAATGCTTTCGGCGAAAGCCTGAGTAAAACGAATAATTCTTTCTCGCATGCCTCACCAAATCAGAAAAAAATAAGCGCATCAAGTTATAGATTTCCAAAGAAGGATTCTCAAGTGACTGATTATATTGTGATTATATAGCAGTGGTGTATTAAAGCCATTTCTTAGATACAATTGTGATGTTATAACATATTTCCAGGAATAATAATTCCTGAGATGCACATAAAAATATACGATAATATACCAAAGTATATCCAAGAATAGTGAATTATTCTATAAAATAATTGATTTAAAGTAAAGAAATGAGTAAAAAATGTAAAGAACTTCTTGTTTTGGGACCTACGATGTAGTCCCGAACATTGTGAAAACGTGGTAACCTCTTTTTTAATACACGCCGCGAGAACCAAACGCGCTAATGAAGATCAATTTAAAGTGAAAGCTAAGGACAAAAGAAAGCAGAAGTTATAGATTCTCGCACTCGGCTAGTGTTGCTTTACTTTGACTTTAGTAATACTTTGTATTATTGATGAGCTATTGATCATTTGCATTTCACAACTCTTAGTCTGTCACACTTGACACATTAGTCTCTGATATTTCTCAAAAAAAAAAACCTCGTTAAGGACTCTCCAGTGAAAACTTACCTCGGTATCCTTTTGCATGCATGAACCTGGAGGCTTATCTTCATTTCCCGAAATAACGCTTTTTAAAAGGCAGAAGAGAAAGATAATTGAAAACCACGCGCTTCGCGACATTGTTGTCTCCGACTGATATTCCGGTAAAAAAGTCAAACAAAACAGACGACTGGGAAAGTCCAGGCAACTGATATTAACTGAAAATAACTCGTTCGATCGATTAGCCATTTTTAGACCTGAAAATATTTAAAACTCTCATTTTATTCCAGGACAGAAACGTCATCCCATTCCATTCCAATAATTCCTTAGGGATCATTTCGCGTCGAGTTTAGTTCTATTTGGGGATCATTTGGTTTCTGGGATCATTTCGCGTCGTGTTTAGTTCTATTTGGGGATGATTTCGCGTTCGGGGATCATTTTGCGTCGTGTACATCTTTCGGATAAATCATAACAACAACAAAAGCAGCATAAACGGTAAGGGCAAAACTTTAAATTTTAAAAGTATCTAACTATTAACTACTAACCTTGACCAGAAATAATCATTAAGCCCTAAAGTAACTGATTTCTCTTTTCTCACTTCGTATGAGGTAAAAACTATAATACTTTGTGACGTCCGAATTAGTTACCATAATCGTATCAATAACATAATTATTGATTGTGATTGGTCATTCACGTGTCTATTTCTTACGTAATTGGCGCGCGGTCACGTAGGTGTCCAATTACAGCTATCAAAAAGGCTACTTTCGATATATTAAAATATTTATTTATTACAATTCATGGCTAAAATAGAAATAAATTACATAACAAAAAAAAAAATTGTAGACTAGAGATAGCCATAGGAGGTCCGCAAAAAAGTCCTAGACCCCATTCTAGGCGGACCCCCGATGTTCAAATCACATTAAAAAGATTAATAAAACTTGATAGTGAGGCTATGATGACACAAACAAAAGAAATAAATAAACATGTTTTTTTCATTCCCTTTGTTTTTGTCCTCCAGGCCTCGCTATCACGTTGAATTTTAATATATCGAAAGTACCCTGTTACAATTTTTTTCTAATTGGATAGCTGTAATTGGACACCTACGTTGCGAGCGCGTCAATCAGTTACTAGAGACCTTAAGCAACGACGACGAGTTGGACGACGACGACGAGAAGAACTGCTGAAAGACTGGGCCGAGGACGTCGTTCACGGCGGGAAAACTAAAATGTTAAGCGCGCGCTTGGACGTGGACGAGGACATGTAACGAAACGGTGCTCATGTTTTTGTGAAAATCGAGAAACAGTCCAATAATTTTATCATGTCTTCTTTTCACGAGGTCCAAGACCTACTTCTTTTGAGTTATGACGACGGTATTCTAGATGAAGATGAGTTTTTGCTACTACATGAGCAATTTATGCCGAAAAATCCTAATTTCTCGTACGAAGAATACGACAGGTTTTCCCTCGATGAGATGAACGATGCCGAGTGCTTGGCAGAGTTTAGATTTAGAAAGCACGACTTGCAAATTCTCTCAGAGGTCCTTCAAATACCTGATAGCTTCAGATGCTATCAAAGAAGTGTTGTTGACGGAATGGAAGGTCTCTGCATTCTTCTTAGAAGACTAAGTTATCCATGCAGATACAGTGACATGATTCCTCGATTCGGACTGCCAGTACCAGTTCTCAGTATGGTCAGTAATGACGTCTTGGATTTTATATATAACACTCACAGGCATCGCATAACACAGTGGAACCACAATGTACTTAATCCAGCTGCATTACAGATTTACAGTAACGCTATTGCCGACAAAGGAGCTGCTTTACGTAATTGTTTTGGGTTCGTTGATGGGACCGTTCGACCCGTATGCAGACCAGGAGAGCACCAAAGAGTGATCTACAACGGCCATAAGAGGGTTCACGCTCTAAAATTCCAGTGTGTGGCTCTACCCAATGGTTTAATCGGTAACCTATATGGTCCAGTGGGTAAGTTTTGAAAGTCTTCCGTGACAAACCTGTACAAGAAGCATTTTCAGTTTCTTACATATTTTTTACTTCCTTTTCCTGTTTCAGAGGGTCGTAAACACGATGCTGGCATGCTAGCTGATTCAGGACTTCTTCAAGAACTGCAACGATTTGCAAATTCACCAGCTGGCAATCCATTTTGCTTGTACGGCGATCCGGCATACCCTCATAGAATTTACTTACAGAAGCCATTCCGAAATAGAGCCCTGACTGCCCCAATGATTGCTTTCAACAGGTCTATGAGTTCAGTTCGAGAGTCTGTAGAATGGCTTTTTAATGACATTGTCAATTATTTTAAGTTTATGGACTTTAAAAAGAATCTGAAAATTAGTTTGAGTAGTGTAGGAAAGATGTATGTCGTTTGTGCAATTCTCAGGAATGCTCTTACATGCCTGTATCCAAATCAGACATCGCAATACTTTAACTTAGATCCGCCAACACTACAAGATTACTTTGCTTGAAAGTAATTCCAAAGAGGAATGAAATGTCAGTGTAATAATGAAAGTTGTTTGTGAATAGCAATGCATTGTTTCCTTGACTACTTTTTTTCTGTCAAGGTGTATCAAGAGAAGGCAGGTTAATTTGATACAGGGGTGTATTAATAAATGACAAAACTGCTCTATGTATGATTATTTTGTTTAAACTTGAGTTCCAGCCAAGAATTCCAATCATACCACAAAATTAGGAGTTAATTATTGACCAGAGGAAGGGGAGGGCGAGGGAGAGAGGGAGAGGAGTTGCTTAAACAAAAAAGTTTCCCACCCCTTTCTGGTACATTTTTTCATATTTCCTGACCTTCCCATAAGATCCCACAAGAGACTTAATTTTGCAGCCAGTCAGACAAGATGGGCATATAACCATAAAATAAACTTGAAACTTTGAAACACAAACCTTGAATTTAATCACTATATAATGTTGTAGCTTCAAATACAACACTGCAGTTTGTAGCCAGTCAGACAAGATGGACAGAAATACACATGGAATACACTTAAAACTTTGAAACATGAACCTTGGATTTAATCAATTTAGGGATTTGCAACAATAGTAATCAATTAGAACTTTGCAGTCTCAAAATGTACCTTCAAATGCAAACAGTGCATTATTGTATGTCCCGAAAAAATGTATGCTACCTCAGCACCTTTTCACGGTAAAACTTTTAGTAACAACAACATTGGAAAATTAAACACTTGCAAGGATAAAATAGCGGAAACTTAACTGTTCTTATATTGGCCCTTTGCAAGCAAAGAAAGCATGAGCTGAGTCTGCTGCTGCTGTTGCTGTACTAATATTTTCATCATATCCTCCTTTTGACTCAGCTCCTTTCGTCTCAACTCCAAATCCTCCTTTCTCAGAGCACTCTCTCTTTCTGACTTTTCTTTCATAAATTGCACCACTTCCGATGTCGATCTTCTTCCTTTCTTCGCCGTCTGGGCTTGTTCGTCTTGTTTCTCAGCATTCCTTTTCTTGGTTTCACCCAAACGCTCAACCGCTCGGTTGCGGTGCTCCTCCGCTGCTGCCTTTTCAGCTTTAGCTTTCTTGTTATCATCTTGCAAGCTTCTCGCATCCGTGGCCGCCTTCTCTTTTTCTATGATTTCCTCCAATGCTTGGTCTAGCTTTGTTTGCTCACAGTCTATCCCAGAGGCAGCTTCCTCCATTCTCATTTTTGCTTTGTACTTTTGTTGAAGTAATGTCAGCCTGTCTCTGACACTTCTCTTTGATACTTTAAACTTTGGATGATAAGAGGCATTTAAATTGGCTGCTATTTCGTTCCATAAATCTCCCCTTTCCTTACTACGGTAAGGATGTTTCCAAGGTTCAACCACTAAAACTTCTTCGGAAAGATTCAAGTCGTGGAGTTCTGTCCACTCCATTCTGAGGATATTTACATCAAAATATAAGTTAATTTTTCGGAAAATTACACTCTAAAATGACCTTAACGGCATGAAAATTTACGGCTAAAAACAAATGTAAAAGATTACATATAGGTCGGAATTAAGAGAAAACGAAACAGGTAATCGCTTTGTAAGTTCTGGATTTCACCTTCTTCAATGTTTTGCTGACAAGGTGCAAATCCCACAAAGCCCGAATTTTGACTGTTTGCAAAGTTTTTATATTTCAAAATCGCACTTAGATGCAATATTGTGCAAAGATTAGAGGCTAGAGAATATCTAACTTTTCATTCCAATAGCCAAACATAAATTTTCTTCCTAAACACGATGAAAATACATAAATTTATACTCACGCTCTCTCGACGTTCGGCCAGGACGGCAAAGATGGCGTTTTCACGTTCTGAACTTCACGTGGACGACAAGTGAAGCATGCGCCGTAGCGCGCTAAGCGGCATTTTTACTTCCGGTCGTCGTCCACAGGGCTTGTCGTCGACCTTGCTTAAGGTCCCTACTGTTGGGTCGGTTGTGGACTCGAGGACTTCAGTAACCTTTTTTTTAATTACAATACAATACAAAAACTAATTTACAGCAGTAGTAGACACTACTTACAATTACACTAATTACACTAGTTATACGTTACCAAGTAAATGTAGAAAAAGAGAATAACTAAAAACGTAAACTAAAATAAACGTAAAGTAAGTTATAATATTCTTAATTTACGTAAAATATAATATTGTTAAAGATCATAACTGTTAGTTGGTCACAAAAACCATTAGTTTGATTGGAGCAGTACACAATTACAAGAAAGCCGTCTCTAGAGCTGGTAATTTGGGAACATATATACATTTGCCAATTAAAAACTAACAAATACCATTGAAAAGTGGGACCAAAGGGTCCCATTTCTTGCTTGTAGGATTGTTTGTAGGTACTCGTTTGTAACCTGGCAAACTTATTAAAGCCGTTAGAGGACGCGAAACGCTAGACTTCATTCAGCAAACTTTCGTCACTGCCACGGAGGAAAATACGCTTATTATAAAGTGGAAAGAAAGGTAAGTAAACGAATGACTTGATCGATGAAAGTTTACTTCGTATTCTTGTTTGTGAAATCAAAAGTTTTCGTGATGATCAAAGTTTCAATACAATACAATACAATACAATACAATAACTTTATTAACGTGGCTGACACTTAGCTATAAAGCTAGTTTACAGGACAGTCACGAAAAGAAAAAGAATAAAAACTATATAAAAATATTCTAAAAAGTACAAAATAAAAATGTTTAAAATGATGTAGTATATACAAATTACAATTTTAAAGCTATGAAACTTATAAACAGAGAAAACTAAATTAAATACGAAGAGAAGGTACTATAAATCTGCAAGGTCGAGCTCCTTAAGCCTACATTTGAAACTGCGGTAGGTATCGATCGATATTTCTCACGTAATTTGGAATAGTGTTCCATAGTCGGGCAGCTTGATATCTCCATGACTTAATCCCGTACTTCGTTGAGTTAACTTTAGGTAATTTTAAAATAGCGTCGCCACGTAAATTATAATTAGATTCACGTGCTGTCAATAACTCGGAAATACTTGTGGGTACATTTTTATTCCTCATTACTCGAAACACTGTATTTAACATTTTTGCAAGTCTTTGGTTTGCTAATGTGCTATATCCATTTTTAACAACTAATGTCTCATAAGAAGAACTTTTGTCGTGATAAACGAAGCGGAGGGCCCGCTCGTTTAGTTTTTCGAGTTTTTTTGTTAAGCGATTACTACAAAAATGCCATGACTCATGACTGCTGGCTCACTTTGCGACATATTTTCTTAATTTGACCTTCAAACTTCAATTTATTGTCGACCGTAACACCCAGAAGCTCCATCTCCTCTACCAGAGGAATACTTATACCTTCACACTTAAAAACAGGGTCACGTGACATCTTTCCCATCACCATAGCTTTATACTTATCGTGATTCCTTCTCATTTCATTTTCCTCATACCATTTATCAATTTTACCTAAGTCTGAATTTATGGCTTGTTCTACATCTGTCACATTATCGCCAGCATAAACGATCTGTGTATCATCTGCATAAGTAGATAGTATAGTAAAATCAATGATGTGTGGGAGATCGTTCATAAAAATGTTAAACAGTAAAGGCCCCAGGATTGATCCCTGGGGAATTCCTCTCTGGACGGGTAGCCAAGGGGAAAACGTTCCTGCGAGTTTTACCCGTTGCTTGCGACCTGTTAAGTAATCCTTAATTAGACAAACTGTGTTATCATCTGCAACGTATTTAGCCAATTTCTGGATAATTAGATTATGCGGTAACATGTCGAAAGCTTTAGATAAATCCATAGACACCAGTCCAACAATTCTACGGTTATCCAGTTCCTTCCTCCACTGCTCCGTTAAACTGAGGAGGGCTGTATCACAGCCATGCCCCTTTCTGTAGGCAAAAACTAGCTTGTGATATAGATCCTCAAAATATGGGCCAACTCTGTTATGAATTATCCTTTCCAATACTTTTGATAGTGACGGTAAGATCGATATTGGTCTGTAATTTGATTTTGTTAAATTACAGTCCTTCTTATGCACTGGAGATATTTCACCAAGTTTCCATTGTGACGGCACGGTCGCGTGATCCAGAATATAATTAAACAGTGTGCTAAACGGCTGGGACAACACCTCCGCTGATTGCTGAACAAGTCTTGGTGGAATTAAGTCGCAAGCAGTCGCTTTGTTAGGCTTTAATCCTTTCAAAACCTCACATACCTCTATCGGGTTAGATTTACTAAGCGACAGCGTTGAAGCAACTGCTATATGTGAAAGATCAACATCAGTGGTGGAGGTGCGATTCGCACCGTTAGCATCAAAAGCATCGAAAGCAGTAAAATATGTATTTAAAGTCTCGGCCACTTTGTTCTGTTCCTTAATTATCTTACCATTGTCTTTGAGTATTATCCGGCCTGTGTTTACATTCTTGCGTGAATTAATATATGGTGAAATCATGCTCCAAAATTTCTTCTGATTTCCATGCATTTCTTCGCATAATGTGGTGAAACGCTCTTTTATCACTCTCCTCCTCATACTAACGACTTTATTTCGAGTTTTGCGGTAATTTTCCCAATCATCTGGGCTCCTAGATTTATTAAATTTCCTTTTAAAACGATCTCTTTACCTCATCACTTTCCGAATATCGATTGTAATAAATTGGGATCCAGGAGTCTTACGTTTCTTGAAAGAAATGATAGGAGCATGGTCATCAAGAATTTGGCTATAAAGTTTTTCCCAACACCAATACACATCATCTGGATTGTCGAAAACGTAAGCAGTAGAGAACGGGACTTTGCTAAGATCTTCTAGAAACGCCTCTTGATTAACCCTATTCAGACTGGGGGGGGGGCTTTTCGAACCCCCCCCCCCCTCCAGTAAAATTGTGATAACTCTTACATAGAAATAGCTATGTGGCTAAAATTTTCTGACTTTTCCTAGAATTTATCTAGGGACATTTTGGAATCCATAACATGTCAGTGTGATTAACCATGTTGCCATGGCAACCGGTTTTTGACACATAGGTTTTCAAAATATTAAAATATGGTGAATTTTTTATTTTAAGATCTTGTTCTTTGACTTATAGTGCATTTTCTTGTTAGAATAGTTTTTTTCTTGGGACTAGTTCTTGAAAGACATCAAAAATTTTTAACATCAAATATTTGGGGGGGAGGGATAGGCAAATTTTTGCTCACTTTTACTTATAGAGAAAATTTTGTACTATTTATTAAATAACGCTTCTAAGTTCATTGTTTGGATAATAGACATTAGTTTGATACGTGTTTTATACATTCTGATCCTTTTCTCTTTTAGATATTTTTTAAATTTTAATTTAAACGAAAAAATAGGAAATCCAAGATGGCGGATCCAAGATGGCGGACAATAATTTCAAAATTATAGTTTTATCGCCTTTTTTTGCCTTTTCTCGCTTTACAAGTGTGTCCTTGTTTGTATTTATTATGTTTTAATATTAAAAAGATGATTTTACAGTTATATTTGATATTTTAAGTATCTGAATGGAAAAATATCAAAGAAACGTCGGAAAAACAAAAATGACGTCATTGTGACGTCATAATTGGGTGTGGCAGGTCAAAACTGGGTGTAATGTTTCCTTGTATGGAGATGAACATTGTGTGAAAATTTCATGGTCCTAGCCTTACTGGTTCCAGATATATGAAGGGGGGGGTCCGAGGAGCCCCCCCCCCCCCCCCCCCCCCAGTCACAGATTGCCTAAAAAAGCCCAGTCTGAATCGAATAGGGTTAAACTTTTTCATCGACCGCTTCGTAACCGTATCAGCATTAGGGAGAAGTAGCTTCGATTTCGAGTTTAGAACCGCATAAACAAGTCTATGGTCGCTCAAACCAGGTTCCAAAACACCCGATAACTTAATGAGTGCTGAAGCATTTGTTAATATGACATCCAGACAGGACTCCCTTGTTTTGGATATCCTAGTCGGTACATTTATGATGAAATCCAAGTCATACACGTCACAAACATCAAGCAAGCATCTCCCTTCTTTTCTGTCGGCTAACGGATGGAGAATGTCAGAATTTAGGTCCCCAGTACATATTACAGTGTCACTAAACGACAAAGCTTCATCTAACATGGTAGATAGTTCCTCAGAAAATAAAGCGTTGTCAACTGACGGTGGTTTATATGCACACAAAATAGCTATGCGCCTATTAATCATGTAAACATCCAGCAAAATACACTCAAGAGACTTTCCAGATTTTCTCTTTCTAACCGCAGCAATGTTATCCCGAACATAAACAACTATGCCTTCCCCTCTTTTGATTAAATGTGCTCGATGTGCTCGATGCCTTTTTTAAGTTCATTTATCTGAATTTTGAGGCCAAATTGAACATGATAGAGATGATAGCTCCAAATAAAATGTTTTTGTCATGGTAAATAGCAAATAGATTGAAGCAGGCCACTGATAATATACGTCCTCTGATAAACAATGTTTGACACCATAGCACGGTCAAAACAGTTGCGGAATTACTCGCTTCCCACGTAATTCCACACTTTGTTTTGACTATGCTATGGCGTCAAACATTTATCACAGGACATATAATGGCCAATTAAAATATTGTTTGTTAAATATAATAATGAAATTCGGCGGCTGCACTGCACACGGTTCAGGTCTCATTCACAGTGGTCCCACTTTAGAGTTAAAGCGCGCATGCTTGTTCAATCACGATTAATGGACACTGTTCCACCGAAATAACGAAACTGTTATTTGGCCAAATGACACCAAATATACAACTAAATTGGATAAAAAGCTTTTATAGAGCAAAACAGAAGCAGTAGTTTGGACAAAAGTGCAGGATTAAAAGGATTGAAGTGGATTACAGGGGTTGGATTCACGAAATCCTACCCTAAGATATATCCTCAAATATAACTTTTAAGTTAAAAGTTATATTAAAAGTTATATTAAAAGTTATGTTAAAAGTTATCACTTAAAAGTGATATTAGTGATATTCACGAACGATATCATAGCTTACGCCCATCCTAAGATATGCGCAACTTAGGAGTATCCTAAGTTCACTGGTCCCCGAAAATTATCGATTGCCGTATATAAGCCAATCAGATTTTCTCAATTCGTGGTTAAAATAACAAGTACCGCAAATTTGAATAATAGCTAAGTTCGTACATTTGACAATTTTTTAAATAGGTACTAGTGAGCGGCACACAGCAACGAATCTTGTTAACTGTTTTTATTATCCGACCGGTTTCGTGTGATGACTACACACTTCGACAATTTTTTAATTTTTTAAATAGGTACTAGTGAGCGGCACACAGCAACGAATCTTGTTAACTGTTTTTATTATCCGACCGGTTTCGTGTGATGACTACACACTTCGTCAGGGATTAAAACAAGATAGTATAAAGTTATATTCATCTCTTTTGGCGTTTTGTTTTTCTTCCTATTTTAAGATAATAAAGCAATCTTAAAGCAAGCTCCTGGTCATAATCATGAAAACACGAAATTTCAGCCGAGACAGTGTCCCTTTATGCTAAAATATTTGTGACCGTACAAAATATATATACGTACATAGCTGGCAAACAAGGCAAAGCCCCGTAAAAAGCACACCTGTGGTCTTAATACATGCTTCTAGGTGGAGTTTAACCTTTAAAATCACCTTCGACACAACGATCACTAAATCAAGATTGAGCGCAGAATCAAGCTTTAGTTTTGATACGGTCACGCCATACCACAGATAAATCGCGATTAGTTATACACCAAATTTCAAAATGGCGGCCAATTTGTTATTATTTTATATGCATTTTAATTTGCCTTCTTGGCTTCGACAGCACGTGCGAAATACAAAGGAATTTTCAAGCGAAAATGAGGCCAAGAGGGCTAATTAAAATGCATATAAAATAATAATAAATTGGGCGCCATTTTGAAATAAGGTGTATTGTGTTGATCTATCAATCATCTGTCAATCAGTCTAGTGCAACAAACATTTTATCGAAATGCTTGATTTTTCCTCCCTCTTTTGGGCATTTTTTCAGATCCTACGATAATTGCGAAAGTTTAAACGTTTAAGAGTGTTTTTTTTATTCTTTGACGCAATTTCTCACAAGTTTGGTCCTGAAACAACGAAAACAAAATTTACTGAAAAGAATATGAATGTTTGGAAACTCCAAGAGTTTTGGTGTAATTAGCTTGCCACTAGAGTGAATTCGTATAACCCTTGTTTTATATGCTAATGAGGTGCGTTATATTCTAATGAGCTGTGTACAATACAACAAATTAAAGGGAATTGAGACGGCTGACTATTTATTTGTTATAAAATTAATTGAAATCTCATAGAAGCATTGCTAACCGTATGCAAATTCAAACCAAGAGGTAACAATTCAAGCATTTCAGTAACAGCCTGTAAACAACGAAACAAAGGACTACAAACATGTCGGGGCTCAAAATTCCAGCCTTAATTTCATTTGTGATTTTAGTCTAGTGTTTTATATTCAAACTCGAGCAAGGAAAATGAAAACTGAACCATAAGATTAAACTAAACCGTAACATATGTTTTTGTTTTCCTCATTTTATTTTATACGAAATAAACGTAATCGCTATCGGCCAAAAGTGTTGCCAGCGGGATCGCTAGTAAAATGCAATTTAAAAGGTAAATTTAACGCATACTAGTTACCGTAAATACAAATATACTGTAAACTGTACTATATACTCTACTGAATGTACGAGAATTAGGCCCCGTCCACAAGTATCCGGATATTTTTGAATCCGCAACTTTCTTGTTGCGGATTGCCTTCCGTCCACACGTATCCGGCGAATTCGGGCAAATACGATTCGAATACGCTACGTGTGGACACGAATATTTTCTTATCCGTAACAAAAAAGTTGCGGATTCAAAAATATCCGGATACGTGTGGCCTTAAAGTCATTTGTTTGGGGTTTTCGACCACACGTCTATTGTTTTATTGTACACAGCTCATTAGAATATAACACGGCTCATTAGCATATAAAACAAGGGTTATACGAATTCACTCTACTAAGTAACAATGCGTGTAAGAACTAGGCAATGCTCTATTGTTCCGAGGCATTTCGCTTTCCCCACATACGATTGTTTAGGTTTTTCTTACGGAGAATACATCAACCTATGGACAACATGTTTTTTTAAATAAAATGTGCTGGAACTTTATTTTAAAGTGATGTTTCGTTTGTGCTAAAAGATTTCATCCAATCGTGAAACTCCACATGAAAACAATGGCCAAGAAGGGCTTCTAATTTTACATGCTTTCCACGTGCATAGATTTTTGGTTGCATTGAAACTCAGAATAGTTTTCACTGAACGGGAACCAATTAGTCAACTACAGAGAAATCAATTCACTACCTGGTTAAGTGATAGTAGATTTTTTTGTTTTTAAGCCAATGAGGTGGACGGTTTCAACAATATCACAATTAACACCTTTCTGCATTCCTTGTAGTTATGTTGCCTAGTTCTTACTAGGACCATTACTTAATGTTTTTTTTTTCTGGACAATACAAGATGCATCTGCAGTCTTCGAACGCGTGCTCTTTGTTTAGTGTTGCAACGTTATTGCGTGTTTGGTTCGTTAAAAGAGCTTTAGCGTTAAACCTGGTTTTCACCAGTGACATAAGCTTAAGCATAACTGCGCGGAAGCATAAATCCTGGTTTTCATTAGCGACAAAAGCGTTAGCGTAAGCATAAGCAAAACCGAAAGCATACGCACAAGCATAAGGATAAGCATAAGCATATAACCGAAAGCATAACAAGAAGCATAAGCATAACAGAAAGCATATAAGCACAAGCATAAAGATAAGCATTAAGCATAACCGAAAGCACAAGCACAAACATAGGGTAAGCATAAGCATAACCGAAAGCATAAGCACAAACATAAGGATAAGCATAAGGATAACCGAAAGCATAAGCACAAAAATGAGGATAAGAATATTAGCATAACCGAAAGCATAAGCACAAACATAAGGATAAGCATAAGCATAACCGAAAGCATAAGCACAAACATAAGGATAAGCATAAGCATAACCGAAAGCATAAGCACAAACATAAGGATAAGCATAAGGATAACCGACAGCATAAGCACAAACATGAGGATAAGAATATTGGCATAACCGAAAGCATAAGCACAAACATAAGGATAGGCATAAGCATAACCGAAAGCATACGCACAAACATGAGGATAAGAATATTAGCATAACCGAAAGCATAAGCACAAACAAAAGGATAAGCATCAGTATAACCGAAAGCATGAGCACAAACATATGGATAAGCATAAGCATAACCGAAAGCAAGCACAAACATAAGGATAAGCATAAGCATAAGCATAACCGAAAGCATATTCACAAACATAAGCCGATAAGCATAAGGATAACCGAAAGCATATGCACAAAAATAAGGATAAGCATAAGGATAACCGAAAGCATAAGCACAAACATAAGGATAAGCATAAGGATAACCGAAAGCATAAGCACAAACATAAGCCGATAAGCATAAGGATAACCGAAAGCATAAGCACAAAAATAAGGATAAGCATAAGGATAACCGAAAGGATAACAGAAAGCATAAGCACAAACATAAGGATAAACATAAGCATAACCGAAAGCATAAGCACAATGTTCGTTTTCACTTGTCGCATATTATTATCCTTCCGCTTATGCTTATGTCGGGCCTGTTTTCACCGGATATAAACGCTGTTATGCCTCTGCTCATGCTTACAATGTATGTCGGCACTGCTTTCACTGGATATAAGCACTGTTATGCCTCCGCTCATGCTTGCAATGTATGTCGCGCCTGTTTTCACTGGATACCAGCGCTGTTAAGTCTCCACTCATGCTTACAATGTATGTCGGGCCTGTTTTCACTGGATATAAGCGCTGTTATGCCTCCGCTCATGCTTACAATGTATGTCGGCACTGCTTTCACTGGATATAGGCACTGTTATGCCTCCGCTCATGCTTGCAATGTATGTCGCGCCTGTTTTCACTGGATACCAGCGCTGTTAAGTCTCCACTCATGCTTACAATGTATGTCGGGCCTGTTTTCACTGGATATACGCGCTGTTATGTCTCCGCTCATGCTAACAATGTATATCGGCCCTGTTTTAACTGGATATAAGCACTGTTATGTCTCCGCTCATGCTTACAATGTATGTCGCGCCTGTTTTCACTGGATATAAGCACTGTTATGCCTCCGCTGATGCTTACAATGTATGTCGCGCCTGTTTTCACTGGATATAAGCAATGTTATGCCTCCGCTCATGCTTACAATGTATGTCGGACCTGTTTTCACTGGATATAAGCGCTCTCATGCCTCCGCTCATGCTTACAATGTATGTCGGCCCTGTTTTCACAGGATATAACCACTGTTATGCCTCCGCTCATGCTTACAATGTATGTCGGACCTGTTTTCACTGGATATAAGCACTTTTATGCCTCCGCTCATGCTTACAATGTATGTCGGCTCTGTTTTCACTGGATATAAGCACTGTTATGCCTCCGCTCATGCTTACAATGTATGTCGGGCCAGTTTTCACTGGATATAAGCACTGTTATGCCTCCGCTCATGCTTACAATGTATGTCGGGCCTTTTTTCACTGGATATAAGCGCTGTTATGCCTCCGCACATGCTTACAATGTATGTCGGGCCTGTTTTCACTGGACATAAACGCTGTTATGCCTCCGCTCATACTTGCAATGTATGTCGGGCCTCTTGTCACTGGATATAAACGCTGTTATGCCTCCGCTCATGCTTACAATGAATGTCGGGCCTGTTTTCACTGGATATAAACGCTGTTATGCCTCCGTTCATGCTTACAATGTATGTCGGCACTGTTTTCACTGGATATAAGCCCTGTTATGCCTCCGCTCATGCTTACAATGTATGTCGGGCCTGTTTTCACTGGATATAAGCGCTGTTATGCCTCCGCTCATGCTTACAATGTATGTCGGCCCTGTTTTCACTGGATATAAGCACTGTTATGCCTCCGCTCATGCTTACAATGTATGTCGGGCGTTTTTTCACTGGATATAAGCGCTGTTATGCCTCCGCACATGCTTACAATGTATGTCGGGCCTGTTTTCACTGGATATAAACGCTGTTATGCCTCCGCTCATACTTGCAATGTATGTCGGGCCTCTTGTCACTGGATAGAAACGCTGTTATGCCTCCGCTCATGCTTACAATGAATGTCGGGCCTGTTTTCACCGGATATAAACGCTGTTATGCCTCCGCTCATGCTTACAATGTATGTCGGCACTGTTTTCACTGGATATAAGCACTGTTATGCCTCCGCTCATGCTTACAATGTATGTCGGGCCTGTTTTCACTGGATATAAGCGCTGTTATGCCTCCGCTTATGCTTACAATGTATGCCGGCCCTGTTTTCACTAGATATAAGCGCTGTTATGTCTCCGCTCATGCTTGCAATGCATGTTGTGCCTGTTTTCACTGGATATAAGCACTGTTATGTCTCCGTTCATGCTTACAATGTATGTCGTCCCTGTTTTCACTGGATATCAGCACTCTTATGCCTCCGCTCATGCTTGCAATGTATGCCGGGCCTGTTTTCACTGGATATAAGCACTGTTGTGCCTCCGCTCATGCTTACAATGTATGTCGGACCTGTTTTCACTGGATATAAGCACTGTTATGCCTCCGCTCATGCTTACAATGTATGTCGCGCCTGTTTTCCCTGGATATAAGCACTGTTATGTCTCCGCTCATGCTTACAATGTATATCGGGCCAGTTTTCACTGGATATAAGCACTGTTATGCCTCCGCTCATGCTTACAATGTATGTCGGGCCTTTTTTCACTGGAAATAAGCGCTGTTATGCCTCCGCACATGCTTACAATGTATGTCGGGCCTGTTTTCACTGGATATAAACGCTGTTATGCCTCCGCTCATGCTTGCAATGTATGTCGGGCCTGTTTTCACTGGATATAAACGCTGTTATGCCTCTGCCCATCCTTACAATGAATGTCGGGCCTGTTTTCACTAGATATAAGCGCTGTTATGTCTCCGCTCATGCTTGCAATGTATGTTGCGCCTGTTTTCACTGGATATAAGCACTGTTATGGCTCCGTTCATGCTTACAATGTATGTCGGCCCTGTTTTCACTGGATATAAGCACTCTTATGCCTCCGCTCATGCTTGCATTGTATGTCGGGCCTGTGTTCACCTGATATAAGCACTGTTGTGCCTCCGCTAATGCTTATAACGTATGTTGGGCCTGTTTTCACTGGATATAGGCGTTGTTATGCCTCCACTCATGCTTACAATGTATGCCGGCCCTGTTTTCACTAGATATAAGCGATGTTATGTCTCCGCTCATCCTTGCAATGTATGTTGCGCCTGTTTTCACTGGATATAAGCACTGTTATGCCTCCGCTCATGCTTACAATATACGTCGGTTCTGTTGTCACTGGATATCAGCACTGTTATGCCTCCGCTGATGCTTGCAATGTATGTCGGGCCTGTTTTCACTGGATACCAGCGCTGTTAAGTCTCCACTCATGCTTACAATGTATGTCGGGCCTGTTTTCACTGGATATAAGCGCTATTATGTCTCCGCTCATGCTTACAATGTATGCCGGCCCTGTTTTAACTGGATATAAGCACTGTTATGCCTCCGCTCATGCTTACAATGTATGTCGGGCCTTTTTTCACTGGATATAAGCGCTGTTATGCCTCTGCACATGCTTACAATGTATGTTGGGCCTGTTTTCACTGGATATAAACGCTGTTATGCCTCCGCTCATACTTGCAATGTATGTCGGGCCTCTTTTCACTGGATATAAACGCTGTTATGCCTCCGCTCATGCTTACAATGAATGTCGGGCCTGTTTTCACCGGATATAAACGCTGTTATGCCTCCGCTCATGCTTACAATGTATGTCGGCCCTGTTTTCACTGGATATAAGCACTCATGCCTCCGCTCATGCTCGCAATGTATGCCGGGCCTGTTTTCACTGGATATTAGCACTGTTGTGCCTCCGCTCATGCTAATAATGTATCTTGGGCCGGTTTTTACTGGATATAGGCGTTGTTATGCCTCCACTCATGCTTACAATGTATGCCGGCCCTGTTTTCACTAGATATAAGCGATGTTATGTCTCCGCTCATCCTTGGAATGTATGTTGCGCCTGTTTTCACTGGATATAAGCACTGTTCTGCCTCCGCTCATGCTTACAATGTATGTCGGGCCTGTTTTCACTGGATATAAACGCTGTTATGCCTCCGCTCATGCTTGCAATGTATGTCGGGCCTGTTTTCACTGGATATAAACGCTGTTACGCCTCCGCTCATGCTTACAATGTATGTCGGGCCTGTTTGCACTAGATATAAGCGCTCTCATGCCTCCGCACATGCTTACAATGTATGTCGGGCCTGTTTTCACTGGATAAAAACGCTGTTATGCCTCCGCTCATGCTTGCAATGTATGTCGGGCCTGTTTTCACTGGATATAAACGCTGTTATGCCTCCGCTCATACTTGCAATGTATGTCGCACCTGTTTTCCCTGGATATAAGCACTGTTATGCATCCGCTCATGCTTACAATGTATGTCGGGCCTGTTTTCACTGGATATAAACGCTGTTATGCCTCCGCTCACGCTTGCAATGAATGTCAGGCCTGTTTTCACCTGATATAAACGCTGCTATGCCTCCGCTCATGCTTACAATGTATGTCGGCACTGTTTTCACTGGATATAAGCGCTGTTATGTCTCCGCTCATGCTTGCAATGCATGTTGCGCCTGTTTTCACTGGATATAAGCACTGTTATGTCTCCGTTCATGCTTACAATGTATGTCGGCCCTGTTTTAACTGGATATGAGCACTCTTATGCCTCCGCTCATGCTTGCAATGCATGTTGCGCCTGTTTTCACTGGATATAAGCACTGTTATGTCTCCGTTCATGCTTACAATGTATGTCGGCCCTGTTTTAACTGGATATGAGCACTCTTATGCCTCCGCTCATGCTTGCAATGTATGCCGGGCCTTTTTTCACTGGATATAAGCACTGTTATGCCTCCGCTCATGCTTACAATGTATGTCGGGCCTGTTTTCACTGGATATAAACGCTGTTATGCCTCCGCTCATGCTTGCAATGTATGTCGGGCCTGTTTTCACTGGATATAAACGCTGTTATGCCTCCGCTCATGCTTACAATGTATGTCGGGCCTGTTTGCACTGGATATAAGCGCTGTTATGCCTCCGCACATGCTTACAATGTATGTCAGGCCTGTTTTCACTGGATATAAACGCTGTTATGCCTCCGCTCATGCTTGCAATGTATGTGGGGCCTGTTTTCACTGGATATAAACGCTGTTATGCCTCCGCTCATGCTTGCAATGTATGTCGGGCCTGTTTTCACTGGATATAAACGCTGTTATGCCTCCGCTCATGCTTACAATGTATGTCGGGCCTGTTTGCACTGGATATAAGCGCTGTTATGCCTCCGCACATGCTTACAATGTATGTCAGGCCTGTTTTCACTGGATATAAACGCTGTTATGCCTCCGCTCATGCTTGCAATGTATGTGGGGCCTGTTTTCACTGGATATAAACGCTGTTATTCCTCCGCTCATGCTTGCAATGTATGTCGGACCTGTTTTCACTGGATATAAACACTTTTATGCCTCCGCTCATGCTTACAATGTATGTCGCGCCTGTTTTCCCTGGATATAAGCACTGTTATGTCTCCGCTCATGCTTACAATGTATGTCAGGCCAGTTTTCACTGGATATAAGCACTGTTATGTCTCCGCTCATGCTTGCAATGTATGTTGCGCCTGTTTTCACTGGATATAAACGCTGTTATGCCTCCGCTCATGCTTACAATGTATGTCGCGCCTGTTTTCACTGGATATAAGCACTGTTATGTCTCCCCTCATGCTTACAATGTATGTCGGGCCTGTTTTCACTGGATATAAGCACTGTTATGCCTCCGCTCATGCTTATAATGTACGTCGGGCCTGTTTGCACTGGATATAAGCGCTGCTATGCCTCCGCATATGCTTACAATGTATGTCGGGCCTGTTTTCACTAGATATAAACGATCTTATGCCTCCGCTCATGCTCACAATGTATCCCGGCCCTGTTTTCACTAGATATAAGCGCTGTTATGTCTCCGCTCATGCTTGCAATGTATGTTGCGCTTGTTTTCACTCGATATAAGCACTGTTATGTCTCCGTTCATGCTTACAATGTATGTCGGCCCTGTTTTCACTGGATATAAGCACTCTTATGCCTCCCCACATGCTTCCAATGTATGTCGGGCCTGTTTTCACTGGATATAAGCACTGTTATGCCTCCGCTCATGCTTACAATGTATGCCGGCCCTGTTTTCACTAGATATAAGCGCTGTTATGTCTCCGCTCTTGCTTGCAATGTATGTTGCGCCTGTTTGCACTCGATATAAGCACTGTTATGTCTCCGTTCATGCTTACAATGTATGTCGACCCTGTTTTCACTGGATATAAGCACTCATGCCTCCGCTCATGCTTACAATGTATGTCGGGCCTGTTTGCACTGGATATAAGCGCTGTTCTGTCTCCGCACAAGCTTACAATGTATGTCGGGCCTGTTTTCACTGGATATAAACGCTGTTATTCCTCTACTCATGCTTACAATGTATGTCGGGCCTGTTTTCACTGGATATAGGCGCTGTTATGCCTCCGCACATGCTTACAATGTATGTCGGGCCTGTTTTCACTGGATATAAACGCTGTTATGCCTCCGCTCATGCTTGCAATGTATGTCGGGCCTGTTTTCACTGGATATAAACGATGTTATGCCTCCGCGCATGCTTACAATGAATGTCGGGCCTGTTTTCATTGGATATAAGCACTGTTATGTCTCCGCTCATGCTTGCAATGTATGTTGCGCCTGTTTTCACTGGATGTAAGCACTTTTATGCCTCCGCTCATGCTTACAATATATGTCGGCCCTGTTGTCACTGGATATAAGCACTGTTATGTCTCCGCTCATGCTTACAATGTATGTCGAGCCTGTTGTCACTGGATATGAGCACTGTTATGCCTCCGCTCATGCTTACAACGTATGTCGGCCCTGTTTTCACTGGATATAAGCACTGTTACGTCTCCGCCCATGCTTACAATGTATGTCTGGCCTGTTTTCACTGGATATAAGCACTGTTATGCCTCCGCTCATGCTTACAATGTATGTCGGGCCTTTTTTCACTGTATATAAACGCTGTTATGCCTCCGCTCATGCTTACAATGTATGCCGGCCCTGTTTTCACTAGATATAAACGCTGTTATGCCTCCGCTCAAGCCTGGAATGTATGTCGGACCTGTGTTCACTGGATATAAACGCTGTTATGCATCCGCTCATGCTTACAATGTATGTCGGGCCTGTTTTCACTGGATATAAGCACTGTCATGTCTCCGCTCATGCTTACAATGTATGTCGGGCCTGTTTTCACTGGATATAAGTACTGTTATGCCTCCGCTCATGCTTACAATGTATGTCGGGCCTGTTTTCACTGGATATAGGCGCTGTTATGCCTCCGCACATGCTTACAATGTATGTCGGGCCTGTTTTCACTGGATATAAACGCTGTTATGCCTCCGCTCATGCTTGCAATGTATGTCGGGCCTGTTTTCACTAGATATAAACGATCTTATGCCTCCGCTCATGCTCACAATGTATCCCGGCCCTGTTTTCACTAGATATAAGCGCTGTTATGTCTCCGCTCATGCTTGCAATGTATGTTGCGCTTGTTTTCACTCGATATAAGCACTGTTATGTCTCCGTTCATGCTTACAATGTATGTCGGCCCTGTTTTCACTGGATATAAGCACTCTTATGCCTCCCCACATGCTTCCAATGTATGTCGGGCCTGTTTTCACTGGATATAAACGATGTTATGCCTCCGCTCATGCTTACAATGTATGCCGGCCCTGTTTTCACTAGATATAAGCGCTGTTATGTCTCCGCTCTTGCTTGCAATGTATGTTGCGCCTGTTTGCACTCGATATAAGCACTCTTATGTCTCCGTTCATGCTTACAATGTATGTCGACCCTGTTTTCACTGGATATAAGCACTCATGCCTCCGCTCATGCTTACAATGTATGTCGGGCCTGTTTGCACTGGATATAAGCGCTGTTCTGTCTCCGCACAAGCTTACAATGTATGTCGGGCCTGTTTTCACTGGATATAAACGCTGTTATTCCTCCACTCATGCTTGCAATGTATGTCGGGCCTGTTTTCACTGGATATAAACGCTGTTATGCCTCCGCTCATGCTTACAATGTATGTCGCGCCTGTTTTCACTGGATATAAGCCCTGTTATGTCTCCGCTCATGCTTACAATGTATGTCGGGCCTGTTTTCACTGGATATAAGCACTGTTATGCCTCCGCTCATGCTTACAATGTATGTCGGGCCTGTTTGCACGGGATATAAGCGCTGTTATGCCTCCGCACATGCTTACAATGTATGTCGGGCATGTTTTAACTGGATATAAACGCTGTTATGCCTCCGCTCATGCTTGCAATGTATGTCGGGCCTGTTTTCACTGGATATAAACGCTGTTATGCTTCCGCTCATGCTTACAATGTTTGCCGGCCCTGTTTTCACTAGATATAAGCGCTGTTATGTCTCCGCTCATGCTTGCAATGTATTTTGCGCCTGTTTTCACTGGATATAAGCCCTGTTATGCCTCCCCTCATGCTTACAATGTATGTCGGGCCTTTTTTCACTGGATATAAGCGCTGTTATGCCTCCGCACATGCTTACAATGTATGTCGGGCCTGTTTTCACTGGATATAAACGCTGTTATGCCTCCGCTCATGCTTACAATGTATGTCGGGCCTTTTTTCACTGGATATAAGCGCTGTTATGCCTCCGCACATGCTTACAATGTATGTCGGGCCTGTTTTCACTGGATATAAGCGCTGTTATGCCTCCGCTCATGCTTACAATGTATGCCGGCCCTGTTTTCACTAGATATAAGCACTGTTATGTCTCCGTTCATGCTTACAATGTATGTCGGCCCTGTTTTCACTGGATATCAGCACTCTTATGCCTCCGCTCATGCTTGCAATGTATGCTGGGCCTGTTTTCACTGGATATAAGCACTGTTGTGCCTCCGCTCATGCTTACAATGTATGTCGGACCGGTTTTCACTGGATATAAGCACTTTTATGCCTCCGCTCATGCTTACAATGTATGTCGGCCCTGTTTTCACTGGATATAAGCACTGTTATGCCTCCGCTCATGCTTACAATGTATGTCGCGCCTGTTTTCCCTGGATATAAGCACTGTTATGTCTCCGCTCATGCTTACAATGTATATCGGGCCAGTTTTCACTGGATATAAGCACTGTTATGCCTCCGCTCATGCTTACAATGTATGTCGGGCCTTTTTTCACTGGAAATAAGCGCTGTTATGCCTCCGCACATGCTTACAATGTATGTCGGGCCTGTTTTCATTGGATAAAAACGCTGTTATGCCTCCGCTCATGCTTGCAATGTATGTCGGTCCTGTTTTCATTGGATAGAGCGCTGTTAAGTTTCCACTCATGCTTACAATGTATGTCGGGCCTGTTTTCACTGGATATAAGCGCTGTTATGTCTCCGCTCATGCTTACAATGTATGTCGGGCCTGTTTTCACTGGATATAAACGCTGTTATGCCTCCGCTCATGCTTACAATGTATGCCGGCCCTGTTTTCACTAGATATAAACGCTGTTATGCCTCCGCTCAAGCCTGGAATGTATGTCGGACCTGTGTTCACTGGATATAAACGCTGTTATGCATCCGCTCATGCTTACAATGTATGTCGGGCCTGTTTTCACTGGATATAAGCACTGTCATGTCTCCGCTCATGCTTACAATGTATGTCGGGCCTGTTTTCACTGGATATAAGTACTGTTATGCCTCCGCTCATGCTTACAATGTATGTCGGGCCTGTTTTCACTGGATATAGGCGCTGTTATGCCTCCGCACATGCTTACAATGTATGTCGGGCCTGTTTTCACTGGATATAAACGCTGTTATGCCTCCGCTCATGCTTGCAATGTATGTCGGGCCTGTTTTCACTGGATATAAACGATGTTATGCCTCCGCGCATGCTTACAATGAATGTCGGGCCTGTTTTCATTGGATATAAGCACTGTTATGTCTCCGCTCATGCTTGCAATGTATGTTGCGCCTGTTTTCACTGGATGTAAGCACTTTTATGCCTCCGCTCATGCTTACAATATATGTCGGCCCTGTTGTCACTGGATATAAGCACTGTTATGTCTCCGCTCATGCTTACAATGTATGTCGAGCCTGTTGTCACTGGATATGAGCACTGTTATGCCTCCGCTCATGCTTACAACGTATGTCGGCCCTGTTTTCACTGGATATAAGCACTGTTACGTCTCCGCCCATGCTTACAATGTATGTCTGGCCTGTTTTCACTGGATATAAGCACTGTTATGCCTCCGCTCATGCTTACAATGTATGTCGGGCCTTTTTTCACTGTATATAAACGCTGTTATGCCTCCGCTCATGCTTACAATGTATGCCGGCCCTGTTTTCACTAGATATAAACGCTGTTATGCCTCCGCTCAAGCCTGGAATGTATGTCGGACCTGTGTTCACTGGATATAAACGCTGTTATGCATCCGCTCATGCTTACAATGTATGTCGGGCCTGTTTTCACTGGATATAAGCACTGTCATGTCTCCGCTCATGCTTACAATGTATGTCGGGCCTGTTTTCACTGGATATAAGTACTGTTATGCCTCCGCTCATGCTTACAATGTATGTCGGGCCTGTTTTCACTGGATATAGGCGCTGTTATGCCTCCGCACATGCTTACAATGTATGTCGGGCCTGTTTTCACTGGATATAAACGCTGTTATGCCTCCGCTCATGCTTGCAATGTATGTCGGGCCTGTTTTCACTGGATATAAACGATGTTATGCCTCCGCGCATGCTTACAATGAATGTCGGGCCTGTTTTCACTGGATATAAGCACTGTTATGTCTCCGCTCATGCTTGCAATGTATGTTGCGCCTGTTTTCACTGGATGTAAGCACTTTTATGCCTCCGCTCATGCTTACAATATATGTCGGCCCTGTTGTCACTGGATATAAGCACTGTTATGTCTCCGCTCATGCTTACAATGTATGTCGAGCCTGTTGTCACTGGATATGAGCATTGTTATGCCTCCGCTCATGCTTACAACGTATGTCGGCCCTGTTTTTACTGGATATAAGCACTGTTACGTCTCCGCCCATGCTTACAATGTATGTCGGGCCTGTTTTCACTGGATATAAGCACTGTTATGCCTCCGCTCATGCTTACAATGTATGTCGGGCCTTTTTTCACTGTATATAAGCGCTGTTATGCCTCCGCTCATGCTTACAATGTATGCCGGCCCTGTTTTCACTGGATATAAGCACTGTTATGTCTCCGTTCATGCTTACAATGTATGTCGGCCCTGTTTTAACTGGATATGAGCACTCTTATGCCTCCGCTCATGCTTGCAATGCATGTTGCGCCTGTTTTCACTGGATATAAGCACTGTTATGTCTCCGTTCATGCTTACAATGTATGTCGGCCCTGTTTTAACTGGATATGAGCACTCTTATGCCTCCGCTCATGCTTGCAATGTATGCCGGGCCTTTTTTCACTGGATATAAGCACTGTTATGCCTCCGCTCATGCTTACAATGTATGTCGGGCCTGTTTTCACTGGATATAAACGCTGTTATGCCTCCGCTCATGCTTGCAATGTATGTGGGGCCTGTTTTCACTGGATATAAACGCTGTTATTCCTCCGCTCATGCTTGCAATGTATGTCGGACCTGTTTTCACTGGATATAAGCACTTTTATGCCTCCGCTCATGCTTACAATGTATGTCGCGCCTGTTTTCCCTGGATATAAGCACTGTTATGTCTCCGCTCATGCTTACAATGTATGTCAGGCCAGTTTTCACTGGATATAAGCACTGTTATGTCTCCGCTCATGCTTGCAATGTATGTTGCGCCTGTTTTCACTGGATATAAGCACTGTTATGCCTCCGCTCATGCTTACAATGTATGTCGGGCCTGTTTTCACTGGATATAAACGCTGTTATGCCTCCGCTCATGCTTGCAATGTATGTCGGGCCTGTTTTCACTGGATATAAACGCTGTTATGCCTCCGCTCATGCTTACAATGTATGTCAGGCCAGTTTTCACTGGATATAAGCACTGTTATGCCTCCGCTCATGCTTACAATGTATGTCGGGCCTGTTTTCACTGGATATAAACGCTGTTATGCCTCCGCTCATGCTTGCAATGTATGTCGGGCCTGTTTTCACTGGATATAAACGCTGTTATGCCTCCGCTCATGCTTACAATGTATGTCGGGCCTGTTTGCACTGGATATAAGCGCTGTTATGCCTCCGCTCATGCTTACAATGTATGTCGCGCCTGTTTTCACTGGATATAAGCACTGTTATGTCTCCCCTCATGCTTACAATGTATGTCGGGCCTGTTTTCACTGGATATAAGCACTGTTATGCCTCCGCTCATGCTTATAATGTACGTCGGGCCTGTTTGCACTGGATATAAGCGCTGCTATGCCTCCGCATATGCTTACAATGTATGTCGGGCCTGTTTTCACTAGATATAAACGATCTTATGCCTCCGCTCATGCTCACAATGTATCCCGGCCCTGTTTTCACTAGATATAAGCGCTGTTATGTCTCCGCTCATGCTTGCAATGTATGTTGCGCTTGTTTTCACTCGATATAAGCACTGTTATGTCTCCGTTCATGCTTACAATGTATGTCGGCCCTGTTTTCACTGGATATAAGCACTCTTATGCCTCCCCACATGCTTCCAATGTATGTCGGGCCTGTTTTCACTGGATATAAACGATGTTATGCCTCCGCTCATGCTTACAATGTATGCCGGCCCTGTTTTCACTAGATATAAGCGCTGTTATGTCTCCGCTCTTGCTTGCAATGTATGTTGCGCCTGTTTGCACTCGATATAAGCACTGTTATGTCTCCGTTCATGCTTACAATGTATGTCGACCCTGTTTTCACTGGATATAAGCACTCATGCCTCCGCTCATGCTTACAATGTATGTCGGGCCTGTTTGCACTGGATATAAGCGCTGTTCTGTCTCCGCACAAGCTTACAATGTATGTCGGGCCTGTTTTCACTGGATATAAACGCTGTTATTCCTCCACTCATGCTTACAATGTATGTCGGGCCTGTTTTCACTGGATATAAACGCTGTTATGCCTCCGCTCATGCTTACAATGTATGCCGGCCCTGTTTTCACTAGATATAAACGCTGTTATGCCTCCGCTCAAGCCTGGAATGTATGTCGGACCTGTGTTCACTGGATATAAACGCTGTTATGCATCCGCTCATGCTTACAATGTATGTCGGGCCTGTTTTCACTGGATATAAGCACTGTCATGTCTCCGCTCATGCTTACAATGTATGTCGGGCCTGTTTTCAGTGGATATAAGTACTGTTATGCCTCCGCTCATGCTTACAATGTATGTCGGGCCTGTTTTCACTGGATATAGGCGCTGTTATGCCTCCGCACATGCTTACAATGTATGTCGGGCCTGTTTTCACTGGATATAAACGCTGTTATGCCTCCGCTCATGCTTGCAATGTATGTCGGGCCTGTTTTCACTGGATATAAACGATGTTATGCCTCCGCGCATGCTTACAATGAATGTCGGGCCTGTTTTCATTGGATATAAGCACTGTTATGTCTCCGCTCATGCTTGCAATGTATGTTGCGCCTGTTTTCACTGGATGTAAGCACTTTTATGCCTCCGCTCATGCTTACAATATATGTCGGCCCTGTTGTCACTGGATATAAGCACTGTTATGTCTCCGCTCATGCTTACAATGTATGTCGAGCCTGTTGTCACTGGATATGAGCACTGTTATGCCTCCGCTCATGCTTACAACGTATGTCGGCCCTGTTTTCACTGGATATAAGCACTGTTACGTCTCCGCCCATGCTTACAATGTATGTCGGGCCTGTTTTCACTGGATATAAGCACTGTTATGCCTCCGCTCATGCTTACAATGTATGTCGGGCCTTTTTTCACTGTATATAAACGCTGTTATGCCTCCGCTCATGCTTACAATGTATGCCGGCCCTGTTTTCACTAGATATAAACGCTGTTATGCCTCCGCTCAAGCCTGGAATGTATGTCGGACCTGTGTTCACTGGATATAAACGCTGTTATGCATCCGCTCATGCTTACAATGTATGTCGGGCCTGTTTTCACTGGATATAAGCACTGTCATGTCTCCGCTCATGCTTACAATGTATGTCGGGCCTGTTTTCACTGGATATAAGTACTGTTATGCCTCCGCTCATGCTTACAATGTATGTCGGGCCTGTTTTCACTGGATATAGGCGCTGTTATGCCTCCGCACATGCTTACAATGTATGTCGGGCCTGTTTTCACTGGATATAAACGCTGTTATGCCTCCGCTCATGCTTGCAATGTATGTCGGGCCTGTTTTCACTGGATATAAACGATGTTATGCCTCCGCGCATGCTTACAATGAATGTCGGGCCTGTTTTCATTGGATATAAGCACTGTTATGTCTCCGCTCATGCTTGCAATGTATGTTGCGCCTGTTTTCACTGGATGTAAGCACTTTTATGCCTCCGCTCATGCTTACAATATATGTCGGCCCTGTTGTCACTGGATATAAGCACTGTTATGTCTCCGCTCATGCTTACAATGTATGTCGAGCCTGTTGTCACTGGATATGAGCATTGTTATGCCTCCGCTCATGCTTACAACGTATGTCGGCCCTGTTTTTACTGGATATAAGCACTGTTACGTCTCCGCCCATGCTTACAATGTATGTCGGGCCTGTTTTCACTGGATATAAGCACTGTTATGCCTCCGCTCATGCTTACAATGTATGTCGGGCCTTTTTTCACTGTATATAAGCGCTGTTATGCCTCCGCTCATGCTTACAATGTATGCCGGCCCTGTTTTCACTGGATATAAGCACTGTTATGTCTCCGTTCATGCTTACAATGTATGTCGGCCCTGTTTTAACTGGATATGAGCACTCTTATGCCTCCGCTCATGCTTGCAATGCATGTTGCGCCTGTTTTCACTGGATATAAGCACTGTTATGTCTCCGTTCATGCTTACAATGTATGTCGGCCCTGTTTTAACTGGATATGAGCACTCTTATGCCTCCGCTCATGCTTGCAATGTATGCCGGGCCTTTTTTCACTGGATATAAGCACTGTTATGCCTCCGCTCATGCTTACAATGTATGTCGGGCCTGTTTTCACTGGATATAAACGCTGTTATGCCTCCGCTCATGCTTGCAATGTATGTGGGGCCTGTTTTCACTGGATATAAACGCTGTTATTCCTCCGCTCATGCTTGCAATGTATGTCGGACCTGTTTTCACTGGATATAAGCACTTTTATGCCTCCGCTCATGCTTACAATGTATGTCGCGCCTGTTTTCCCTGGATATAAGCACTGTTATGTCTCCGCTCATGCTTACAATGTATGTCAGGCCAGTTTTCACTGGATATAAGCACTGTTATGTCTCCGCTCATGCTTGCAATGTATGTTGCGCCTGTTTTCACTGGATATAAGCACTGTTATGCCTCCGCTCATGCTTACAATGTATGTCGGGCCTGTTTTCACTGGATATAAACGCTGTTATGCCTCCGCTCATGCTTGCAATGTATGTCGGGCCTGTTTTCACTGGATATAAACGCTGTTATGCCTCCGCTCATGCTTACAATGTATGTCAGGCCAGTTTTCACTGGATATAAGCACTGTTATGCCTCCGCTCATGCTTACAATGTATGTCGGGCCTGTTTTCACTGGATATAAACGCTGTTATGCCTCCGCTCATGCTTGCAATGTATGTCGGGCCTGTTTTCACTGGATATAAACGCTGTTATGCCTCCGCTCATGCTTACAATGTATGTCGGGCCTGTTTGCACTGGATATAAGCGCTGTTATGCCTCCGCTCATGCTTACAATGTATGTCGCGCCTGTTTTCACTGGATATAAGCACTGTTATGTCTCCCCTCATGCTTACAATGTATGTCGGGCCTGTTTTCACTGGATATAAGCACTGTTATGCCTCCGCTCATGCTTATAATGTACGTCGGGCCTGTTTGCACTGGATATAAGCGCTGCTATGCCTCCGCATATGCTTACAATGTATGTCGGGCCTGTTTTCACTAGATATAAACGATCTTATGCCTCCGCTCATGCTCACAATGTATCCCGGCCCTGTTTTCACTAGATATAAGCGCTGTTATGTCTCCGCTCATGCTTGCAATGTATGTTGCGCTTGTTTTCACTCGATATAAGCACTGTTATGTCTCCGTTCATGCTTACAATGTATGTCGGCCCTGTTTTCACTGGATATAAGCACTCTTATGCCTCCCCACATGCTTCCAATGTATGTCGGGCCTGTTTTCACTGGATATAAACGATGTTATGCCTCCGCTCATGCTTACAATGTATGCCGGCCCTGTTTTCACTAGATATAAGCGCTGTTATGTCTCCGCTCTTGCTTGCAATGTATGTTGCGCCTGTTTGCACTCGATATAAGCACTGTTATGTCTCCGTTCATGCTTACAATGTATGTCGACCCTGTTTTCACTGGATATAAGCACTCATGCCTCCGCTCATGCTTACAATGTATGTCGGGCCTGTTTGCACTGGATATAAGCGCTGTTCTGTCTCCGCACAAGCTTACAATGTATGTCGGGCCTGTTTTCACTGGATATAAACGCTGTTATTCCTCCACTCATGCTTACAATGTATGTCGGGCCTGTTTTCACTGGATATAAACGCTGTTATGCCTCCGCTCATGCTTACAATGTATGCCGGCCCTGTTTTCACTAGATATAAACGCTGTTATGCCTCCGCTCAAGCCTGGAATGTATGTCGGACCTGTGTTCACTGGATATAAACGCTGTTATGCATCCGCTCATGCTTACAATGTATGTCGGGCCTGTTTTCACTGGATATAAGCACTGTCATGTCTCCGCTCATGCTTACAATGTATGTCGGGCCTGTTTTCAGTGGATATAAGTACTGTTATGCCTCCGCTCATGCTTACAATGTATGTCGGGCCTGTTTTCACTGGATATAGGCGCTGTTATGCCTCCGCACATGCTTACAATGTATGTCGGGCCTGTTTTCACTGGATATAAACGCTGTTATGCCTCCGCTCATGCTTGCAATGTATGTCGGGCCTGTTTTCACTGGATATAAACGATGTTATGCCTCCGCGCATGCTTACAATGAATGTCGGGCCTGTTTTCATTGGATATAAGCACTGTTATGTCTCCGCTCATGCTTGCAATGTATGTTGCGCCTGTTTTCACTGGATGTAAGCACTTTTATGCCTCCGCTCATGCTTACAATATATGTCGGCCCTGTTGTCACTGGATATAAGCACTGTTATGTCTCCGCTCATGCTTACAATGTATGTCGAGCCTGTTGTCACTGGATATGAGCACTGTTATGCCTCCGCTCATGCTTACAACGTATGTCGGCCCTGTTTTCACTGGATATAAGCACTGTTACGTCTCCGCCCATGCTTACAATGTATGTCGGGCCTGTTTTCACTGGATATAAGCACTGTTATGCCTCCGCTCATGCTTACAATGTATGTCGGGCCTTTTTTCACTGTATATAAACGCTGTTATGCCTCCGCTCATGCTTACAATGTATGCCGGCCCTGTTTTCACTAGATATAAACGCTGTTATGCCTCCGCTCAAGCCTGGAATGTATGTCGGACCTGTGTTCACTGGATATAAACGCTGTTATGCATCCGCTCATGCTTACAATGTATGTCGGGCCTGTTTTCACTGGATATAAGCACTGTCATGTCTCCGCTCATGCTTACAATGTATGTCGGGCCTGTTTTCACTGGATATAAGTACTGTTATGCCTCCGCTCATGCTTACAATGTATGTCGGGCCTGTTTTCACTGGATATAGGCGCTGTTATGCCTCCGCACATGCTTACAATGTATGTCGGGCCTGTTTTCACTGGATATAAACGCTGTTATGCCTCCGCTCATGCTTGCAATGTATGTCGGGCCTGTTTTCACTGGATATAAACGATGTTATGCCTCCGCGCATGCTTACAATGAATGTCGGGCCTGTTTTCATTGGATATAAGCACTGTTATGTCTCCGCTCATGCTTGCAATGTATGTTGCGCCTGTTTTCACTGGATGTAAGCACTTTTATGCCTCCGCTCATGCTTACAATATATGTCGGCCCTGTTGTCACTGGATATAAGCACTGTTATGTCTCCGCTCATGCTTACAATGTATGTCGAGCCTGTTGTCACTGGATATGAGCATTGTTATGCCTCCGCTCATGCTTACAACGTATGTCGGCCCTGTTTTTACTGGATATAAGCACTGTTACGTCTCCGCCCATGCTTACAATGTATGTCGGGCCTGTTTTCACTGGATATAAGCACTGTTATGCCTCCGCTCATGCTTACAATGTATGTCGGGCCTTTTTTCACTGTATATAAGCGCTGTTATGCCTCCGCTCATGCTTACAATGTATGCCGGCCCTGTTTTCACTGGATATAAGCACTGTTATGTCTCCGTTCATGCTTACAATGTATGTCGGCCCTGTTTTAACTGGATATGAGCACTCTTATGCCTCCGCTCATGCTTGCAATGCATGTTGCGCCTGTTTTCACTGGATATAAGCACTGTTATGTCTCCGTTCATGCTTACAATGTATGTCGGCCCTGTTTTAACTGGATATGAGCACTCTTATGCCTCCGCTCATGCTTGCAATGTATGCCGGGCCTTTTTTCACTGGATATAAGTACTGTTATGCCTCCGCTCATGCTTACAATGTATGTCGGGCCTGTTTTCACTGGATATAAACGCTGTTATGCCTCCGCTCATGCTTGCAATGTATGTCGGGCCTGTTTTCACTGGATATAAACGCTGTTATGCCTCCGCTCATGCTTACAATGTATGTCGGGCCTGTTTGCACTGGATATAAGCGCTGTTATGCCTCCGCACATGCTTACAATGTATGTCAGGCCTGTTTTCACTGGATATAAACGCTGTTATGCCTCCGCTCATGCTTGCAATGTATGTGGGGCCTGTTTTCACTGGATATAAACGCTGTTATTCCTCCGCTCATGCTTGCAATGTATGTCGGACCTGTTTTCACTGGATATAAGCACTTTTATGCCTCCGCTCATGCTTACAATGTATGTCGCGCCTGTTTTCCCTGGATATAAGCACTGTTATGTCTCCGCTCATGCTTACAATGTATGTCAGGCCAGTTTTCACTGGATATAAGCACTGTTATGTCTCCGCTCATGCTTGCAATGTATGTTGCGCCTGTTTTCACTGGATATAAGCACTGTTATGCCTCCGCTCATGCTTACAATGTATGTCGGGCCTGTTTTCACTGGATATAAACGCTGTTATGCCTCCGCTCATGCTTGCAATGTATGTCGGGCCTGTTTTCACTGGATATAAACGCTGTTATGCCTCCGCTCATGCTTACAATGTATGTCAGGCCAGTTTTCACTGGATATAAGCACTGTTATGCCTCCGCTCATGCTTACAATGTATGTCGGGCCTGTTTTCACTGGATATAAACGCTGTTATGCCTCCGCTCATGCTTGCAATGTATGTCGGGCCTGTTTTCACTGGATATAAACGCTGTTATGCCTCCGCTCATGCTTACAATGTATGTCGGGCCTGTTTGCACTGGATATAAGCGCTGTTATGCCTCCGCTCATGCTTACAATGTATGTCGCGCCTGTTTTCACTGGATATAAGCACTGTTATGTCTCCCCTCATGCTTACAATGTATGTCGGGCCTGTTTTCACTGGATATAAGCACTGTTATGCCTCCGCTCATGCTTATAATGTACGTCGGGCCTGTTTGCACTGGATATAAGCGCTGCTATGCCTCCGCATATGCTTACAATGTATGTCGGGCCTGTTTTCACTAGATATAAACGATCTTATGCCTCCGCTCATGCTCACAATGTATCCCGGCCCTGTTTTCACTAGATATAAGCGCTGTTATGTCTCCGCTCATGCTTGCAATGTATGTTGCGCTTGTTTTCACTCGATATAAGCACTGTTATGTCTCCGTTCATGCTTACAATGTATGTCGGCCCTGTTTTCACTGGATATAAGCACTCTTATGCCTCCCCACATGCTTCCAATGTATGTCGGGCCTGTTTTCACTGGATATAAACGATGTTATGCCTCCGCTCATGCTTACAATGTATGCCGGCCCTGTTTTCACTAGATATAAGCGCTGTTATGTCTCCGCTCTTGCTTGCAATGTATGTTGCGCCTGTTTGCACTCGATATAAGCACTGTTATGTCTCCGTTCATGCTTACAATGTATGTCGACCCTGTTTTCACTGGATATAAGCACTCATGCCTCCGCTCATGCTTACAATGTATGTCGGGCCTGTTTGCACTGGATATAAGCGCTGTTCTGTCTCCGCACAAGCTTACAATGTATGTCGGGCCTGTTTTCACTGGATATAAACGCTGTTATTCCTCCACTCATGCTTGCAATGTATGTCGGGCCTGTTTTGACTGGATATAAACGCTGTTATGCCTCCGCTCATGCTTACAATGTATGTCGCGCCTGTTTTCACTGGATATAAGCCCTGTTATGTCTCCACTCATGCTTACAATGTATGTCGGGCCTGTTTTCACTGGATATAAGCACTGTTATGCCTCCGCTCATGCTTACAATGTATGTCGGGCCTGTTTGCACGGGATATAAGCGCTGTTATGCCTCCGCACATGCTTACAATGTATGTCGGGCATGTTTTAACTGGATATAAACGCTGTTATGCCTCCGCTCATGCTTGCAATGTATGTCGGGCCTGTTTTCACTGGATATAAACGCTGTTATGCTTCCGCTCATGCTTACAATGTTTGCCGGCCCTGTTTTCACTAGATATAAGCGCTGTTATGTCTCCGCTCATGCTTGCAATGTATTTTGCGCCTGTTTTCACTGGATATAAGCCCTGTTATGCCTCCCCTCATGCTTACAATGTATGTCGGGCCTGTTTTCACTGGATATAAGCGCTGTTATGCCTCCGCTCATGCTTACAATGTATGTCGGCCCTGTTTTCACTGGATATAATCACTGTTATGCCTCCGCTCATGCTTACAATGTATGTCGGGCCTTTTTTCACTTGATATAAGCGCTGTTATGCCTCCGCACATGCTTACAATGTATGTCGGGCCTGTTTTCACTGGATATAAACGCTGTTATGCCTCCGCTCATGCTTACAATGTATGTCGGGCCTTTTTTCACTGGATATAAGCGCTGTTATGCCTCCGCACATGCTTACAATGTATGTCGGGCCTGTTTTCACTGGATATAAGCGCTGTTATGCCTCCGCTCATGCTTACAATGTATGCCGGCCCTGTTTTCACTAGATATAAGCACTGTTATGTCTCCGTTCATGCTTACAATGTATGTCGGCCCTGTTTTCACTGGATATCAGCACTCTTATGCCTCCGCTCATGCTTGCAATGTATGCTGGGCCTGTTTTCACTGGATATAAGCACTGTTGTGCCTCCGCTCATGCTTACAATGTATGTCGGACCGGTTTTCACTGGATATAAGCACTTTTATGCCTCCGCTCATGCTTACAATGTATGTCGGCCCTGTTTTCACTGGATATAAGCACTGTTATGCCTCCGCTCATGCTTACAATGTATGTCGCGCCTGTTTTCCCTGGATATAAGCACTGTTATGTCTCCGCTCATGCTCACAATGTATATCGGGCCAGTTTTCACTGGATATAAGCACTGTTATGCCTCCGCTCATGCTTACAATGTATGTCGGGCCTTTTTTCACTGGAAATAAGCGCTGTTATGCCTCCGCACATGCTTACAATGTATGTCGGGCCTGTTTTCATTGGATAAAAACGCTGTTATGCCTCCGCTCATGCTTGCAATGTATGTCGGTCCTGTTTTCATTGGATAGAGCGCTGTTAAGTTTCCACTCATGCTTACAATGTATGTCGGGCCTGTTTTCACTGGATATAAGCGCTGTTATGTCTCCGCTCATGCTTACAATGTATGTCGGGCCTGTTTTCACTGGATATAAACGCTGTTATGCCTCCGCTCATGCTTACAATGTATGCCGGCCCTGTTTTCACTAGATATAAACGCTGTTATGCCTCCGCTCAAGCCTGGAATGTATGTCGGACCTGTGTTCACTGGATATAAACGCTGTTATGCATCCGCTCATGCTTACAATGTATGTCGGGCCTGTTTTCACTGGATATAAGCACTGTCATGTCTCCGCTCATGCTTACAATGTATGTCGGGCCTGTTTTCACTGGATATAAGTACTGTTATGCCTCCGCTCGTGCTTACAATGTATGTCGGGCCTGTTTTCACTGGATATAGGCGCTGTTATGCCTCCGCACATGCTTACAATGTATGTCGGGCCTGTTTTCACTGGATATAAACGCTGTTATGCCTCCGCTCATGCTTGCAATGTATGTCGGGCCTGTTTTCACTGGATATAAACGATGTTATGCCTCCGCGCATGCTTACAATGAATGTCGGGCCTGTTTTCATTGGATATAAGCACTGTTATGTCTCCGCTCATGCTTGCAATGTATGTTGCGCCTGTTTTCACTGGATGTAAGCACTTTTATGCCTCCGCTCATGCTTACAATATATGTCGGCCCTGTTGTCACTGGATATAAGCACTGTTATGTCTCCGCTCATGCTTACAATGTATGTCGAGCCTGTTGTCACTGGATATGAGCACTGTTATGCCTCCGCTCATGCTTACAACGTATGTCGGCCCTGTTTTCACTGGATATAAGCACTGTTACGTCTCCGCCCATGCTTACAATGTATGTCGGGCCTGTTTTCACTGGATATAAGCACTGTTATGCCTCCGCTCATGCTTACAATGTATGTCGGGCCTTTTTTCACTGTATATAAACGCTGTTATGCCTCCGCTCATGCTTACAATGTATGCCGGCCCTGTTTTCACTAGATATAAACGCTGTTATGCCTCCGCTCAAGCCTGGAATGTATGTCGGACCTGTGTTCACTGGATATAAACGCTGTTATGCATCCGCTCATGCTTACAATGTATGTCGGGCCTGTTTTCACTGGATATAAGCACTGTCATGTCTCCGCTCATGCTTACAATGTATGTCGGGCCTGTTTTCACTGGATATAAGTACTGTTATGCCTCCGCTCATGCTTACAATGTATGTCGGGCCTGTTTTCACTGGATATAGGCGCTGTTATGCCTCCGCACATGCTTACAATGTATGTCGGGCCTGTTTTCACTGGATATAAACGCTGTTATGCCTCCGCTCATGCTTGCAATGTATGTCGGGCCTGTTTTCACTGGATATAAACGATGTTATGCCTCCGCGCATGCTTACAATGAATGTCGGGCCTGTTTTCACTGGATATAAGCACTGTTATGTCTCCGCTCATGCTTGCAATGTATGTTGCGCCTGTTTTCACTGGATGTAAGCACTTTTATGCCTCCGCTCATGCTTACAATATATGTCGGCCCTGTTGTCACTGGATATAAGCACTGTTATGTCTCCGCTCATGCTTACAATGTATGTCGAGCCTGTTGTCACTGGATATGAGCACTGTTATGCCTCCGCTCATGCTTACAACGTATGTCGGCCCTGTTTTTACTGGATATAAGCACTGTTACGTCTCCGCCCATGCTTACAATGTATGTCGGGCCTGTTTTCACTGGATATAAGCACTGTTATGCCTCCGCTCATGCTTACAATGTATGTCGGGCCTTTTTTCACTGTATATAAGCGCTGTTATGCCTCCGCTCATGCTTACAATGTATGCCGGCCCTGTTTTCACTGGATATAAGCACTGTTATGTCTCCGTTCATGCTTACAATGTTTGTCGGCCCTGTTTTAACTGGATATAAGCACTGTTATGCCTCCTCTCATGCTTGCAATGTATGCCGGGCCTGTTTTCACTGGATATAAGCACTGTTAGGCCTCTGCTCATGCTTACAATGTATGTCGGGCCTGTTTTCACTGGATATAAACGCTGTTATGCCTCCGCTCATGCTTGCAATGTATGTCGGGCATGTTTTCACTGGATATAAGCGATGTTATGTCTCCGCTCATGCTTGCAATGTATGTCGGGCCTGTTTGCACTGGATATAAGCGCTGTTATGCCTCCGCACATGCTTACAATGTATGTCGGGCCTGTTTTCACTGGATATCAGCACTGTTATGCCTCCACTCATGCTTACAATGTATGTCGGGCCTGTTTTCACTGGATATAAGCGCTATTATGTCTCCGCTCATGCTTACAATGTATGCCGGCCCTGTTTTAACTGGATATAAGCACTGTTATGCCTTAGCACTAGAAACGCCACAGAAGGAAGAGAACGAGAGAATTCCATTCACCCTTACTTTCCACCCACACAATCACACAGTCAAAAGCATCATTTTAAAATATTTCAGATTACTCCAAAAACGACACCGAAACTGGCAGATTTTTTACACAACCCGCACTAATTTCATTCAAACGTGACAAAAACATAGGCAACTTCCTAGTTAGGAGCACACTGAAATCTGACGATGAACCGGGAACGTTTAAATGCGCACGCACACGATGCAACACTTGTCCTTTCATTCACAACACAGACAAAATAACGGGACCCAAACGATCTATTAAAATCACTGACCGCTTCACATGCATTTCCGTAAATGTTATTTACTGCATAACATGCACTTTTTGCAAAAAGATATACATTGGCGAAACAGGTAGGAGACTGGGCGACCGTTTTCGTGAACATCTTCGAGACGTTGAAAAAAATGAGAAAGACGCATCCAAACCAGTCGCGCGTCATTTCAATCTTACTAACCATTCTAAAGAACACATGACAATCTGCGGCCTTTCCCTACACCAAGGTAACACAGAAAGCCGTAAAAACTTAGAACAAAAAATCATCTTTCAAATCGGCACTCTCAAACCCCACGGAATTAACGAACGCTTTTCATTCAACTAATTTACATTTGTTTTTCACGTCACTAAATTTCCACCAATAGCGAAACTCCACCTACTATATAAAACCACACACTACCCACAATCCCTTGATTCGCTCCGACGAAGGGCTAGCGCTCGAAACGTCAGTTTTCTCGAATCTTTTAACGGTGGCTAATTTCTTGTGCTTCATCCCCCACCGACGCAGCACCACAGTTTCTCTAGAAACTAACCCCATTCATTTACTCTTATTTATAATGATTTTATCCGCTTCAAGGTATTAAATTGCAGAGGCTGAAAGTATGGTAATTTTGGGAGTTTCTCCGTGAGACATGGCGCTCGCGAGCGACCGAGCGCCCAGATTTCACGCGTATCAATTGCTTACCTTAATTGTGAATTTTGACTTCCGGGGCGCGCTGATTGGTTAAAATTTGACAGTTGACGAGCTAAGTAATCCGCGGGTTTTAGCTTGTGGGCGGCAGCCGCGATTGTGAAGGATGCGCGCAGGCTTCCCTTCTTCGTATGACCCCGCCGTCCGACTGGAAGCCTGTCCGCAGGCTACGAAGACAGCGAGAGCGGCACAAAACAATTAAGCTTTAATAAGCGAAAACAATGTTTCTGCAATTGTGTTTTATATTTTGGTACATTTTTCGCCGTTTCCTGCAGACCAACAAAATCGAATGATCAAATTATAGGTATAGTGGAGAACGTTAATTAACACACGACGGTAAATTTTCCTTTCCCTATTTGAAATCGAAAGCCGACCCTACGAATTCAACAGTTTGCAAACACGAGGACGGCAAAAAAATATCGCGTTAGCGGAGACGATTGACAGATCGGGGAAGTTCTGATCACTTGCATTTAACTTCCTAGTGAGGTTGTTTAAAAAACATAACTCGGTTTAAAAAAAAAATCTGTTGTTATTTACAATTAATTTCCATGGGAACCGCTAGCACAGTTTAAATTCGATGAACACCAAAAATACGCGGACGCATCAGGAATTTTGTCAAGCCAGTTGATTTTTATTAATTAATTAATTAATTAATTATTGGAAATAACCCGGTTAACAACTCTAGTGCGACCGCAGCCATTGTTGGTTCTCTGTTCAAGTTTTTTTTTATTTCTAAAGCGTGATTTAAAGGCTTTAACTCTACAGTGTACCTTGGAGTTATTGGTGGCGAACATTTCGAAAAATTAAAATGCAGTTGTATTGGAGAAACCATATTCCGTCTCTCTCTCAAACGTTTCAGTGAATGTTTTGAAAACAAATGTATAGAAAAGTTAGCCAACTAAGTTTCCTAAATTATAAACAAACACCCGCAAAGCTACATTAACCGGCGATCAGGTTTAAATTACAAATTTACATGACCACCAAAAAGTAAATAAGAGTAAAACTCTAATTCTGTCTGATCTCAGGTTATTTGCAGATAACTCCTCAGCTTTGACTTAATTATTATTATTTTTTTAACTTCTCACCGCATGCGTAAAAGTTACATTTTTATCAAATATTTACTTACAGTGTTATCCAAATGAATATTTCTTGTAGCTTTTATCCACTGGTTACCATGGTCTCCTGATGCTTTGAAAACTATCGCATTTCCACTGAAGACAGTGAGGGATCCCATACGGGTACTATACATATGATACCAAAACTGGAGACAAGCCAGTGCTCCATTTCCAGCTATTGGTATTTCAAGTATGGCTTTGTCACCACTATTTCTGGGATAGCGCGAATTAATATACATGTAGTAACCTGTTTATCATGAGAAAGAAAACACAATGACATTTTCAGGCAAAGAAAGACAAAGAAAACAAACCAGTTTGGTGTTATTTCTGTGCATTGTCTTAAAAACGTTACTTACCGTATTTATTCGATTAAACGCCGCGGCGTTAATTAACTTTTTCGTGATTCTGGTGCGGCGTTTATTGCAGGGCGGCGTTTATTCGAGGGCGGCGTTTATTTAAAATCCAATCTATTTTTTTACAAACAATAGCAACTGAACGTTGAATTTTTAAAAACATAAACATGTTTCAGTGTTATATTCCTCAGAGCTTTGAATGCACTGATAACACATTGTTATAATGAAGGAAAATGTATTTTTAGGCTTGCTGAAACCAGATTATTACTGTATTCGACTTTGAGTATATTATTCGAATAAACGCCGCATCATGGATGCGGCGTCTATTCGAGGGCGGCGCAGCCCCATACTCATAGATTAACCTATGCCCGTCATTTTTGATGGTCATGGCTAACGGAATGTTTCGCGGGCGCGCGTGTGCGCGTGTGCCGTGCGCCCGTGTTGGACAGGGTTAGTTCGCGGGCGCGTATTACGTCGCAAAACATGCGCGTATGACGCCACACATCATCCGAGATGTTTGTTTTCATTACGGATTTCACAACCAAAGAATTAAAAAGCGGAGATTTAAAGAATTTCCAAGCAAGCGAGGGACTTAAAGGTAAAACAGATTACATTTTCGATGGGAATTTATGTTGATATCAATCTGTGATTGACTTTTTCAGTGTCTCCTCGCTAGTTTTGGAGAATTGTTTATAAACGTGCTTAACCCTCGGACGTATAGGGGGGTGGTTGCCACCCCCCCCCCTTAAGGTTTTTCTCCATTTAAGATTAGCCCATGCCGTTTTCAGTATTTGTTCATTTATCCTTGAGACACATTTTGGTAAAGTTTGGCGACAACCGGTTGCTATGGTAACGAGATATAACGTCATAAGTAACATGTGGTCAACCCATTTTTGAAGAAAAAAGCGTGTTTTTCACCTTTTTTCAGCAAAAAAAACGTATAAAATGCTACCAAAAGCATCAAAATGTTAAATTGTATGTTATTTTGCAACTCTAGCAGACAATATTTTCAATTTCCGCATTTTTCTGATAAATTTGAATTTTTAGTAAAATCCAAGATGGCGGCCACGTTGGCGGCCATTTTGGATGGCGTCACGGACCCCTAGCAGCGTCCCAACCCATAATATTTACCTTATCTTGTAGAGCACATCGCGGGCTATCTATTAGATGCAAAATATTTCCGAAATATTGCAACACCGGGGTTGGGGTATACGTTTGCGTGTACGTCCGAGGGTTAAATTCAGTCGTTTCGATTTCATCGAAGACAGCTCGGCGTCGATGAGCTATGAATGGTTCGCGTTTTGCGTTGAAACATAACCTATGGAGATGTCAATAAAATTTTTCGAAAGAAGATTGTGTTGTCCATTTTTATGTGTTTGTTCATTCATTACATGGGTTGAAAAGCGATTTTATGTAAACAAGCAGCTGTACACAGCTTGAACTCGTGGCGCCTTTAACTCATTGCAGCATTGATTCCCGAGTGCTTTGAGTGCTTTTACGGAGAAACATAAGCTTGAAATTATGTCTAATCAAAGGCTCCTTAGAGCCAAGCCAAGAAGAGTAACGCGTAAGGCAATATTGCCGTAAGCTTACGTTTTCTTGTTGTTTTTTTTAATTAAGGATTTTTGACGGACGAAAAAATGTACATCACTTTCATAATGTACAGTTCGAAAAAAGAAAACAAAAAATAACTTTTTGGAGAGTCGAACTCGGGCCGTCCGGGAGTAAGCCACAAACTCAATCCACTGCGCTGAACAAGAACACATACTACCTAGGAACTAAATTTTATTATTTTAAGCTAGGTACGCATCAGAACGCGTGTTTACGTTGCAAAATCCTTTTAGATCGATTTTTAATGTTGCACTAAAAACTCCAAATGCGAAACATCTGTACGCTTATTGTTGTCTATATTCGTTTGCATCAAATTAATGATTCACGTTGAATTCTTGTTACGAAACGTGAACAAAGCATTTGCTCACTAAGTTTACAGCTGATGGAGGGAGCGAGGGAGTGAGTGAGAGTGATAACCCGTTCATCATGCTTTCACGTATACACGGGTTTAAAAGTAAGACTACACTGCATTCACTAGATTCAGTATAGCACTTAAGCTCGACCGGCCCGGAGCTCGATCGCTAAGAAAATGGTAAGTTTAATATATAAAACACAGAACTTGCCAGAGCAAAAATCCCACAGGAATAAGCGGCGAACACAATATCAAACGGTCCTATCCATCCATGAACGCCTTGAATTGTCTTGAAAGTGTGCAATTGTCAGCTGAATTGTACGCTGTAGTTCTTTCTATCTTGCTTCTCGAGTCAACACACGGAGAGATTTTACGGTATGCATTTCATGGCCGAAAGCCATATAGTCATCGGCATAGCACTGGAAAATTTGGACCATTTACAGACTTCATAAAATGTCTATAAATCTTGAATTTACAGACTTGGTACTTTCACCTGTTAAAAACAAAATCTCTGTAAATTCTTTTGACAGACATTTTGTATAGTTTTATTGTCTTGTTCTTTATAAAATGTTTGTGAAATGTTTATAAATCCTAGGAGCTGTAATGAGAGGAAAGACTTACAATTTACAGACTTTACAAAATCTGCCAACAATGTTTGTAGATCTGCTGTTTACAAAGATTTCATGATTTCTAGACTTCTAATATAAAATGTCTGTAAATGGCACTGCCTAATTTTAATGTTAATTCAGTTACCAAATGTCTGTAAATTAATGTGGTCCCGAAGCGGAACATCTAATGACAAACGGGGAATTATAAAATCTCTGTAAATTGACACAAACAAACTAATCTTTCTCCGAATCGTTTGAATAGAATTTTTAAAGCTACATCCAGTGTTCACTCACATAATCTAAGAAATTCAAAATACAACCTTTTCGTTCCTAGACCGAGTACTGAAGCAGGCAAACGAAGTTTTCAATATCACGGTTCTGTTCTCTGGAACAGCTTGCCTTTAAGCGCTAAGATGTAGCCCACTCTGAGCTCTTTTAAATCATGCATTAAAGCGCCATGAAACATGTGTGATATGTGCGCCATATAAGTCTCTGTATTATTATTATTCATAAAGGATACTTTTTATAGTTTTTAGTATAATCCCGTATAGATAATGAATTTAGTTAGATAACTTGATTTTGTTAAGTAATTAATCTATTGTCGTTTAAGGCTCGACGGAAGAACATGTATTATGAATTGACAACGCGTAATATAAATAAAGTTTACCTACCTAACGGGGCATTACAAAATCTCTGTAAATTGACGCAAATGGGGCATTATAAAATCTCTGTAAATTGACGCAAATGGGGTATCATAAAATCTCTGTAAATTGACGCAAACGGGGCATTATAAAATCTCTGTAAATTGACGCAAACGGGGCATTATAAAATCTCTGTAAATTGACGCAAGTGGGGCATTATAAAATCTCTGTAAATTGACGCAAACGGGGCATCATAAAATCTCTGTAAATTGACGCAAACGGGGCACTATAAAATCTCTGTAAATTGACGCAAATGGGGCATTATAAAATCTCTGTAAATTGACGCAAACGGGGCATTATAAAATCTCTGTAAATTGACGCAAAGAATAAAACTGACTAATTTTGTTTAGCAGAATAGGCATTTTACTCGATATTTTGAGTTAGCTTACTTAAAATTTAACTTAAATATTTCATTCAATATAGTGAGTTGAAACAACTCCTTAGTTTGAGAAAATCAAGTGAAAGTCACTTTTACTCAAACATACGATTAAAAACTTACTCACTGCAGTGAGTCAGTGCTTCTCACTCAAATTAAAAATATGAGTTAATTCTTAACCCAATAAAGTGAGTTGATACAACTCTTTATTTTGAGTGAACAGGGGGTGCAACAGTCCGACATCTACTCAAACGTGAAAGCACACACATAAGAGATTGCGAGGGTCCTAAAGGGGTAAAATGGGAACTGGAATTGGCCTGTTTTTGCCCTGGGAAATGGGATTTGAGTCACTGGGACTGGGATTTGCTCACTGGGAATGGAAAAAAACGTCGTAATTGTAATGGGACAGTTGTCATTAAGCATGTCCAGTCAATGCTTAACTGGTCTTAACTAGTCTAACTAATTCCCTTAGTGAAACAAAAGAAACGGAAAACTGATCCATACGGCAGAAAAACAGAACCAGAATCAGAAGCAAATAAAATAAAAGTGGAATATAATAGTGCCCAATATTTCGCTTTGCAAAACAAAGCTTCTTCAGGGGCTAGCACTATAAATGATTACAACTGTAAAACCGTTATACAAGTGGTTTTGAAAAACCTAAAGGATAACAAAAACAATGAATATGATTGGTGAAGGGTTTGACGGGCGATAAACTAAACTGACTAGTGATGAAAAAGTTAATGAACTTCGTCGCGTCTGTTGATTCGAAGAGGTTCTAACGTCTGGAGTTTGTCTATGCGAAATGCTTCACGCACTTTTCGTACAGAGTCTCTGCTATGACGTATTAATTCCAGTGGTATAAGTTGCATATCCTTACAGGCGCGGATCCAGGATTTTTTTATGTGGGGTGGCTACGGGTATTTGCTTAAGTCTATAGAAGTTTTTATTGTTGCAATTAAAAAGAAAACTGTTAAAACCGACGGTCTAAAGGGGGGGGGGGTGGCTAGCCACCCAATCCACCCCCCTGTATCCGCCCCTGTCTTAGTAGAGTGGCCTGGTAGATTAAAGTGTTCTGATATAAGAGTAGGGCAGCTGAGGTGATGTCGATTCTCTACAGAGCGGCGATCTTCACCAAAGCGTCCATTTATATTAGTTTGCGTTTTGTTTCTCCGATGTATTGACACGGTATATTACGTTTAAAACAATTTTTACATCGGATCATATAGATCAGGTTTTTAGAATTACATGTTATGTGATTATAAATATAACGTTCCTCTTTAGTAGTAAAAAAGTGTATTTCTTTTGGCCTTGTTGAATAAACTGACAGGTCAAACAGCGTGGGTGGTTGCATCTGTAAGCTCCTGCTGGAGGCACCGATCTGATCTCTCTCGCTGGTTGGTTTCCTTAGTTTAGTTTGTAGTAGTTTAGAACCACTTGGAATCAACAGACAGGACGAGCTTCGTTAACTTTCTCATCACTAGTCAGTTTAGTTTATCGCCCGTCAAACCCTTCACCAATCATATTCATTGTTTTTGTTATTCTTTAGTTTTTTCAAAACCACTTGTACAACGGTTTTACAGTTGTAATCATTTATAGTGCTAGCCCCTGAAGAAGCTTTGTTTTGCAAAGCGAAATATTGGGCACTATTATATTCCACTTTTATTTTATTTGCTTCAGTGAGTGTTCTGTTTTTCTACCGTAAGGATCAGTTTGCCGTTTCTTTTGTTTCACTTCAAGTATTAATACTGATCTAGGTCTGGAAACCCAAATCCGGCCATTCTCAACGGTTTGTTGCAGTGATCGTGCATTCTGTTTCTTTTTAATTCCCTTAGTTTGGCAAACATCAGAAAACTGTTAAAAGTGCCTATTTTACGGCCAATTCTACTTTAGGAATATGAGAATATGTTATTTTTTCACTTGTCTTGCGGTCAACGATATTTGTGTACAGCGGTGCAATCAAGCCAAAAACGTTGAGCATGCGTTTTTTCATGTTAAAAACAACATGGCGCAATGTCTGCAGGCGACAGGAATGTGAAGTGGCAGGAGCATATCACCTGATATATATATATATATATATATATATATATATATATATATATATATATATGCGGATGTGAATAGAAAAGAGTTGGTATGAAAAACACTGGTATTTTTCCAGAATTCTGCGAGTGGGAATTTGGACGTTGGGAAATGGGATTGGTCCCCCCCCCCCACCCACCTTTCAGGACCCTCGATTGCCGCTTCGCGAGCGAGAGCGGGAAAAAACGTATCTTTCAAAGAAAAGATAATATTTCAAAATACAGGACACAGATCAGAGTTCAACGGCGGTATTACTGTTGCAAGAGGTATGTGTCTTATATATCTTCTTTACTTCACATGTCAATAGCTGACGCAGCATTTTAATATTTTAGCCTTGCCTAAACAGCTCTTGAAAGAGGTGTTTTTAAAGCCTGGATTTACCTGGAACGGAAATAGGAATGATTTCCGAAGAACGAGAGATTAAAAAAAAAATGTATCGAAAAAGCCGTATGTGAGCTCGAAAAATAATAATGGTGAATACAATGTAAAATACAATACAGTAAATCAAAGGCAATCGAAGGCAATCTTCCGCTTGGTCGTTCGGCCGAGATGTCTTGGGTGCGAATTGATCATGCGCAAGCGAGTCGTTCCCGGCGGGCAGTTCGTGTTGGCGCTTCTTTTAACGAACTCCCATGTTTAATATTACTCGGTTATTACTGTCTTGCTGCTCGCTTTCAGCGCTCAAAACTTCACTTGCTTTGAAAAGACAACTTGTGATTTGAGCCTTTTTCTCGTTTCACGTTTTCTGAATAAGCTACATGCAATGTTTTTACAAAATATCAACGATCGCTATGCATTCGATTGCTTCCAACCTACATCCATTTCAAGCGCTTCATTCTTGCCGCCCTTGTGATCCCAAAGGTAAGTAAGCTTACGTTAAAAATGTAAACCAGTTTAAATATTATTTTTGGCTACCTGTACTGAAGATTTTCTACGAATTTCAGGGTTCTGTCTTGGTGACTGTACGGGCTCACTTCGCAAGTGATTTCACGTTGTAATTTAGTCTTTTGTTTTAGTCCGTGTGTATTGGTACACCAGAACAGAACCAATTTCAGCCTGCTCATTTGAATAAATAAGCTTATAAGAAACTAAAACTTGAATTATAGTATTTCTTTCAATCTTGCAATTCTGTTCAAGTGATGTTGATTTTTAACATGAAGTTCCTGTACAGTATTATTTTCTTCTTATTTGCTGGGGCCTTTGGTCGTCCATGCTTAGGAAACCATACTTTACTGTAGGCCATAAGACCACATATTTGTTATGTACACATGCTAAATTGTTGGAGGTAAAACCTTTGGAAAAGGCGAACATTGCTCAGTCAATCAGTACCAAAAATGACAATAGTCAGTTCAAGGACGTACAGTATACAAAACATGGACCCAGGTACATGGACCACCTTTAATTTTCGTCAGTTTCAATATAGTATATTTTTTCTGAATTTTTCTGTCATTATTATAAAGGATGGACTGGAAACAGGGTATAAAACACAGTCTTCAGTTTAAATAAATATGACATTCAACTTCAAGCAGCCACGTCAAGACACAAGTACTGTAGAACAAGAAGGACTGGACCCAAGGTACTATAATTATGGGATGCAGACAATCCCATGTGCTTTTCGTTTGGATTTGTTGTGCATGTGCTGTCAAGAAAATGCTGATAGGCCTGGTTGAGTATAAACAAACACATGTGCAAGCAACCATACTGATGAAAAGACAGTGTCAGATCAAGATAAAGATTGGTTTGTTTGTTATTATTTCTACAACGTAGATGCTTTGTGGATACTTGTGAAGAGCAGTGTTTAAGGTTTGAACATAGCCTCACCTTCCCCTTCCCTCACCGAGAACTCAAACTGAAAACACTGCTCTTCGCGAGTATTCACGAAGCACCTACATGTAGAAACAATGAAAACAATTACATGTAGTATGGTGGCTTTGGCATGTGTTTGTTTATACTCCACTAGACTTTCGTTTTAACCGAATCCAAAAGAAAAGCACATGGGATTGTCTGCATGTCGTAATACATGTAATAGCACACTGTACAGTGTAGCTTGGGACTTGGCCCAGTCCTTCTTGTTCTACATGCATCAAGGGAAATCTGTGGGGAGAGCACTAAAACTTCGCATCATTGCTCGCCTCCTGCCCCAACAGTACCGGCCAAGAATCGGACTGCATACATTGTATAAAATGCAATGTTGGCAAAAGGGTAAAATAGTAGGGAGTTAAATACCAATTGATGTTGAATGTCATATTTATTAAAACTTAAGACTGTGTTTTATACCCTGTCCCCAGTCCACAGTCCATCCTTAAATTGACAAAAATTAGGGGTGGTCTATCAGATTGTCCATGGACCCGAGTCCATGTTTTGTAAACGTCCTCAGTTCAGTGTATTTTTAGTATGATTATAATACATGTACAGCTGTAGTTCACAAATGTCATATCAGATGGCTCTTTGTAAAGAGAAAGGGCAGCCAGAAAAGAAGACAATTTTAATTTGTTGCTGTACATGTATGTTGATTGATCATGTAGCTGTTGCATCTTTACTTATTTTTTTTTCTTTTGTCTGTGTGAGATACATGGAATGTTTTCTAATGAGGATAAAACAAAAATAGAATCAAGGATAGTTTTAAGCACAACATAGGCTGTGCTTCAAATCTACATTATTGGTGCCAGCTTATAAGTTTTGTGAAATGCTACATGTTTGTACACTTTCTGATCACCCAAGGTCAAAAGTGATATGCTACGGGCCACTGTGTGTTGCTAGAGCACAGCCCAACAATGCAAAATTTTACCTTTGGGCAACCAGGAAATCTTTGTTTTTGCACCAAACTTATACTGTATGCTGAGCACCCCAGATTTCAAGTGCTTGGAGATTTCGGGCTCCCAACTATTTTTCTTAGAGCACAGCCTTGGTTGTCTAATACTTGTACAGGTGTACATGTATGTAGTCAAAGTTTATAGTTTTTGATCTAAATGGTGACTATTTCCTTTATTTCTTAGAAAACTGAGTGACAAAACTACAGTACTAAAACACGCAGTAATGAAAAAGATGTACAGTGTACATGTACAATTGTAGAATGGTCTGAGCCAGAGGTATGTGTATACTATCTTTCATCTTGCAGCAATGGAACTTGTTGATTAATTTTATTTTGACTAACCCCCAGCCTGATACATGTACACTGTATTGCAAGTTACAATGCATTGCATCGCCATGGGAATTCCTCTTGATTTCTAACTTTCCCATGCATGTAAGAGTGCATGTGGGCATCATAGACATCAATATTACTGTACATGTAACTTCTGCTTATGGACTCCACCTGTCTCTTTAAGGATAGATTCTGTAGTCATGGTCTCAATAGCACAACCCAGAGTAGACTTTAAACTATGCAGGAGTTGCGTGACTCTGTGTTGTGTTTATACATGTACAGGAGCATAATCTGCACTGTTCTTGCATGTATAATTATGATAGACACATGAACATAAAGCAGTTGGTTTCAAATGAAACTGTGATAATGAATTGGTGGGGGAGTGAAACAAAATGTTAGTGTTATCAGCCTTGTTGATAAAGTAAATTGCCACCAAGAAATAAACAAACAAACAAACAAACACAAGCAACCATACTGATGAATAGTGTCAGAACAAGATAAAAATTGGTTTTGTTTGTTATTATTTCTTGATGCTTTGTGGTTACTCGCGAAGTGCAGTGTTTAAGGTTCGAACGTACATGTGTAGCCTCACCTTCCCTCCTCCCTCCCCCTTCCCTTACTCACTACATTGTACATATTACCAGCAGGAACACTGGGAAACTAACACACTTTAAGAAAAGTGAAACAGGAAAACTCATTTATAAATTTTTGAGAGCTTGAGCATTTGTACTGACTTGCTGATATTTGAAGTCCTGGGTCAATCAGTTTTTACTTCCCAAGTTGTTTAAGCGGTCAGTGTAAAACGCAGACTGCAGACCGGGGGTAAAATGCAGACTACACACTAGCCTACACCAATACTAGACCATTTTAGCTGCATTTTGTAACCCTATTCTAGACTAAACACCAAAAAAACCCTACCCTATCCTAGACCTAGTCCAAACTCGCTATTTTCCACTGCATTTTACCCTCAGTCTGCATTTTACCCCCGGTCTGCAGCCTGCGTTTTACACTGTCCGGTTGTTTAAGTGTTCACTTTACCCTTGCAGTGCCTCGTTGCACATTAGGAGTAAATGAGTACTGCCACATTACCAGACAACATGCAGATTCTTATTTGTGATAACGGCATTCCAACCAGAGGAGTAACAGCGTATTTAGAGTGTGCAGAATTCCTCTGGCTTTTGTTTCAATTCATTATTTTTGTGATATGATGCTCTGTTTTCTTAACTTAATGATAACCAATAAATTATGACTCCCTGTACATAGATTAATTCCTTGTGAAAACACTTACCCTACATGTATACTGTCAGTCAAAAATGTTATTTTTCTGGTTCATAATTTATAGGTTGAGGACAGAACCAAGGATAACAAACAACCTGATGCTGTTGAAACAGAATCTAGTATATAGTAAGTTGGCACATTTATAATGGGATTGATATTTGTGGTGGTTAGATACAGGAAATTCAACATTATTTTGATGAGTTTGTTGAATAAGCTGATTTATTATATTGCAAGGTTACCCGTTACTGGGCAGGGATGACAACATTGAGTAGGAGAAAAGGCAGGTTGTGAAGCAAGAGCGGTGGCTCTTCAAGGCTGTGGTCTGAGAAAGATTGCAGGAAACCGAAAGCTCTGAACCTGTGAAAAACCAGGGTGCCCAGCATTATGAGTTTTATGCAAAAACTTAGATTTCCTAGTTGACTCAGGGCAAAAGTTAAGTTACCAGGAAACACCAGGCACTGCTGGAGCAAAGCCTTGTTCTTGTATATCACAAAACCTTAAGTTTTCGACCTACTGTGTGTACAGTGTAGGACATGGCTACATTTTCCAAAATTTTGAAAAGCTAGTGTGAGACTGGTTGGTTTGATGGAGTTCTCAAACTCATTGTTTAAAATAATTATATAAAAAAATACATTCTGACTTGCATTATTTTGTTTCCTTTCAGATTTCAGCATCCTATGCATCAATTACTGCATTGTATTTCTGAAGGCCAAGAAACTTAGTGATGTAAAGTAATAAATTTAAAAAAGGAGCTGACCAAATTGGGCATGACTTTTCCAAAAAGGTCAAACATAATTATTCCAAAGAAGCTTTAGTCATAAAGTATAAAAGATTACATTGAAAATTTATATGTCAAATACATATGGAAACATTATTGAAGGGAAGTTTCTAATAATTTTATATGTTAGGGACGTACCATTTAATTGTTGTTGGGGGGGGGGGGGGGGGGTGGGCAATTTCTTCTGAGCATGAATTTTTTTCCAGCATCACTATTTGCAAGAATTTTTTTTACCTTAATGCTTGAATTTTTTTTCACGTGCTTTCCTGTGCACGATTTTTTCTCTTGAATTTCTTCTGCAGGAATTTTTTTTTTGGTAATTGCCCAACCCCCTACTCCCCCCTCCCCCCCTCCCCCCGCCCCACAAAGATTAAATGGTCCGTCCCTTAGGCCAAGGCAAACATTAATGTTACAGTTTATTACATGTGATTATTTATTTATAATCCAACCCAGAAAAGTAAATATTAAGTGAGAATTTATTTTAAAAATGCTATACAGTATTGTAGTGCTATTTTCATGAAAGTACAATTGATGAATTTAATGTCTTATTTAATTTTTTTTTTATAGAAGTATTTCCCATGTATCAGACCATTATGTGTGTTGTATTTTAGGTTTTATTTGACAGCATTTAGGTTTTATTTATCAGAATTTTTATACATTTCAGGGTTCTCCCTAAATTTCAGCCCAGCAGGTAAAGGATTTTTTGCTAAGCGGTAAAAGGAAAACTATGTGTCTTAAAAATTTTCCTGGGCAAGCAGTTACAGGCGGTAATAAGTGCTGCTTCAAGGGGTAAATTTTACCGGTTACCGCCTGATAAGGAGAACCCTGCATTTTAATGAAATTATACTGATGAACAGTTACGAAATTCAGATATATTTAGTAGCCACATTTATTTGCGGTCTGTCCCCTTTGAATAGAGATTTACATGACTGTAGAGAACAAAATTATTATAGAGAATTATTAGATTTACCTTCTAAAACAATCATTATTTGGAGTTGTAGATAAGATTTTTATGCAGTTTTTCTCTCTGAGATTGTCTATGATTGGTTTCTTTGGGCATACCACTTTTAGAGGAAATATATAGCTTATATCAAGATTTAACAGACTGAAATATATCTTAATGAACACCTCCATGTAACTTTGTTGAAATTTGATTGTGCTGTATAATGAGCTACATGTATGTCACACACTGGGCACCTGTCAGACACCATTTTGAAACATAAGCATAGCAGGGAATTATGGGTATGTAAAGCAGTGGATTGAGGATCAAGTGCTTCTAAGCAACGAAATATGCTTTTGCACAGAGAGCCAGTGCTCACTTAAGTGCCCGATAATTAATTCTCAGGAACCAAGTGTGAACTGAGCCTTACTGAAGACCTTTCAATTTCACGTAATACAATGTATAACTCTGGTGTTTAAAATCATACATTTTAAAACAGTTGCATTCCGCTGCCATTAGTTTTATTTGAACTTCAGAGTTAGGGCCTGGTCGCACTACACTCAAAAACAAAAATCCGCCCGTGCAAAATGACATACAATGTAAAAACAGAAACATTCCACAAAAAGCATGTCCCACCGGAGCGGTTTCTTTTGTTTTCTTTTTGACTGTAGTGCGACCAGGCCCTTATTAAACAAAAGGCAGCAAAGTTGTTCAATCCTTTTGTTTAACTGTAACAACATTTTTCTTCCTACAGCTAGATTTATTGAGTAATGTATACATTTTGCAAGAATTTATATTTACAATAAAATTTTAGAAATTTACAGACATTATATGAACTTCTCTGAGACATTTGTGTGGTTTATTTGTGGACATTTAACTAACATTTTATGCAATGTTTCGTTTATTTTTTACAGATATTTTAGTGAGATTTTATGCTATGCGTGTTTCACGCGTTCCTTTTATACATGCTGATTTTACAGAGAAAATGTGGACATTTTGAATAGATTTAGTGCAATAAAATACATACATTTTACGAGCATTGTATGTACTTTTCTGTGACATTTTGTGTAGTTTTTTTGTGTACATTTTACAAACATTTCATTAAGTTTTTTTTACTCACTTTTTACAGAGATAATAAGGAGATTTTATATTTACTGGTTTACAGAGATTTTTTTCTCGTGCCATTTTACAGAGAAAGTAGAAAGATTTTACAGAGATTTGTTGTTTGTAACATAAAATCTCTGTAAATTTTACACAAAATTTACAAGAAAAACATCAAGATTACATACACATTTTATGCGATCTTAGCGCAGAAAATGTGCTGTAATTTACAGACTTTTTACGAAGTTACAAAATCTCTGGGAATGTGCACGTTTACAGAGTTCGTAATTTACAAAGGAAATGTAGACATTTTACAGAGATTTAACTAACTTTAGTGAAGTCTGTAAGTGGTTCAAGTTTTCCAGTGTAGACTTAAATATGCGTGCATAAATTTGCATGCGCTAATGTGACACGCGTGCTTCGCCACGAGTAACAAAACAAGACGGATTTTATAGTTTTAAACTTCTTCACTCGCGTGGCCTTACGCAAATATGTTTTTGTATTTTTTGCAATTTTGATTTTCAAATCAGTTTATCGGACAATTTTTGATAAGCGACAGATTTATGTTTTTTTGGAAATTAGTCTTACTAGTATCTAGACGGAGAAAAAGTTGTTTTTGTGAACTTTTGTACGGTCTAAATGTACTGTGTAGACGGTCGCGTAAGTCTGTTCTTGAGAATTGCTAAAATTGAAAAATAGCCCGATCTTCAATCTTAATTCTTGTGTTTCCGACCGTTCATCTTAGTTAAGTTTATTATCGGCTTTCTCTTCAGAGAGCGACGCTGTTATAGGCTCAGCCTATCTATATATATTATTTTTGCTCTCAAGTGCGACGTTTATTCTAGGGCGGCGTTTAATCGAATAAATACGGTATTATACCCGCTCACACCAAACCTTTAACATGTATAAATGTTGTTTCGTTTAAAACAGGTTTTACTAAAAGGAACGTTTCCTGACTTATTCATTCCAGGTCGTCTGAATCGTAAAAACATTCAGGATTATAGACTGAGGCTAAACACGTTGTTGTTTTAATTTATGCGTTGGTTGGAACACGTCTTTTTTAGTATTTCAAAAGTTATTAATAATTCATGAGCATATCAGCCAATCACACGACGCAAATCGATCACGTGTATGAACCTTTATACGTGGTAATCTACGGTCATTATGAAAAGCCTGGTGGCGGCTTTGATTTCAGTCACAGGAGAGTTTGGGGCTGAATGAGAAAACAATGCAATTATCGCTGAATTTTTAATGAGAATGATTTTAAAATGACCACCGTGATATTTATTTAAAGATCGCACGTAATCTTTATTTAGAAAATGGTCACACCCACTCAGCCAATCAGTGCCCAGTATTTGTGTGCTCTATATCCCATAAACTGTCTTAAATTATGTAAAGAGGCGGGGGCTTTGAAGCAAGGGAAATTGTGGGGTAAAATAACTACTCATTAGTAAGCTCTATATAGAACATACTAATGAATTCTTTTGTTTTCTTTTGTCTTAAAGCCTAATTAGTATGCTCTATATAGAGCATACTAATGAGAAAATAGAGCATACTAATGCGTATATAGAGCATACTAATGAATTACAGGCTGCTAATTTAAACAAAAACAACAATGACAATTTTATTTGAAGTTTTCGCTTTCCATAACTTAAGCAAGAGATTAATAACCAAAATAACAAAACGAAATTCGACTTAACAATTTTTGGGAAAAATTAAACGAAAGACTGGGTCTTTCTGCGTGTACCGGTACTCAATGGTTGTTTACCATTTACACGGGAAAACCGGTTGGTCCACGGTTTGTGTAAATGGTAAGCAAAACTCCAGAAAGGGAAATTCCGTTTGAGATTGGCGTGTACCATTTACCATTTGACACCAGAAACAAGCTGAGTAAACACACTGTTGTGGCCACATTCTTGAACAAATATGTTCCCTAGCGTGCACTCCTTTGTTTAGTTTTTGCATTCTTTCGCTCACCGCATTTATATTCTGTTAGATTTTCCCGTATAATTTTCTTTGTTTTTAACTCATTTGTGTAAGTTTCATCGTTTATTTCGGGGCATTTTGATTTAAGTTTCGGAGGTTAACATCGATTTCGTCAAGCGTTTTACCGTGCTTTTTTCCGTCCAACCAGTTCAGGTCACACAACGTTTGTAAGTGTCTTCGCTTCGTTTTTTCCTTTTACTGTTATTTCATCGTTGTCTTTTGCTTTCCGGTTTGTATTCCTTAGTAACTTGTAACTTTGATTTATTTTTAGCAACCTGTAATCCGCAAAGTTGTAATCAGAGTCGTAATAAAGTACGTGTTGAAACTATGACCATTTCGCTGTAATATTCGTTGAAACGTTATGGATCCAATCGAGGAAACCGGGAGCCATCAGATTCGTGAACAGGTTGGAACGGAAAGCGACAGTTTGGATCTCGCAGATGCTGCTCAAGCAATCGGAGTAACAAGGCGAAGGCAGCGCACCGAGAAAGGAAAGGCATTCATCGCCCACATTCGATGGACAGACTGTCAATCTGTTAGTAAAAGAGTGCTACGGCAGATGAAGGAAATCGATTCTTTAGTGACTAACGAAGAAAATGTGGATGTTGTGGAAAGGAATCTGACTTCATTTCGTATTACCGTGGAAGAACTTAAGACAAGTGCCGCCGCACTTTTGGATGATCTTGAGACTGAAGATGAATTTAACGTTGCGAACGTTTGGTATATCGAACACAGTAAAAGGATTAACGATTTTATAGAGAAAGCTGTACGCTGGATTTCTTCTGCAAAAGAGACCATCGAACATAGTTTGGAAACTAGATCTCAAGTTGGCTCAGTACATTCTACAACATCGCGTCGTTCACAAGCGTCTTCTAGATCTTCTAGCCGATCAATCGCTACAAGCAGAGCGAAAGAAAAGGCCAAAGCCGCCGAGTTAATGGCAAGAGTAGCTATGCTGGAAAAACGCAAGGAGTTGGAAAAGAAGGTCGATAAGTTACGCCTCGAAGAACAATTAGCAGTCGCTCGCGTGCGCGAGGGTGTATTCGCAGAAATGGAAAGTGGGAACACAGTAGTTTTAGAGTTGGGGGCACCAGATCAAAAAAATATTTTTTTGATCTGATACCAAACCAACTCTATACTACTTTCCATATGATGGTAACCAGTTTTTTTGTTTCCATTTAATGTAAATCAGTTTTTGGAAAACTATATGTTTCCATAAAATAATTAAACTATATGTTTCCATAAAATAATTAAACTATATGTTAATAAAAACAAAGTGCGTTTATTCCATTGCGTGATTTCCTTTGCGTTTATTTCATTGCGTGATTCCACATAATAGAATCCTTTGCGTGACACAATTCTCGGAAAAACAGGGGAAGCCCCCTATGAAATGAGTCATCACTATAGCTATTGTTTCAGATCACGAGAGAAAATATTTTCAACATATTATGGGGTTTGATTTAACTTTACAAGATCGCTCAACTTTGCCAGGCCTGTTCTAAACTCAATAAAACGCTGTTTATCTATCAGTGATATCAAAGGTGTGTGAAATATTATGCCTTCCACTTTTGTTTGTATTGGTTCAGTTTCCCACGCGTGGGAATATTCATTGTCTCATCACCTTTTATGACAGCTTCCATGATTAGCATTTGGATTAAAAATAACATCTATGCAATGGAACAAATTTAAGATAGTTTCCCACGCGTGGGAATATTTATTGTGAGGAAACAGGATGGCTTGCCATTGTTCTCTTTTGTTTCCATTGGGAAGGGAAAAAACCTTTTTCAACTGATAATATTAGACTGTAAACAGGATGGAACTATTCGTGTGTGACATTCTCGAAAAAAACAGGGGGTTTCCCTATGAAATGAAGTCATCCAATGCTATTGTTTTCTTATCTTAAAATTCGTTTCCCACGCGTGGGAAATTGTTAATAGCATAATGTCCATATGCGTGACTTGTCACACCATTATCATGAATATACCGCTTATCATCGAAGCAAGATAATGACACTTTATTAAGCTCATAGCTTCCAAGTTGATGGTTATTGCTTCGAATTGTTTTCATTGTATGAAACATTTGCTTGTTATTAAACAGAACCTCTTTATAATTTTCATGTTTGATGTCACTTTTTACGACATTCTTTTTTATTCCTTTGGCAGTCTTCCCACCGTTATCATTGTCTTTTATGTAGCTATACATTTTTGATCTTAATCCAACGAATTCACATATAGGAACTCCTGCGGCTTCATCTTTGAATTTACCGATTACTTTTTTATTTGTCTTATCAAAATATTGTAAGCTTCCAGGGTAGTCGCTGTTATCAAATTTGTCTTTATCATTCCACAAATCTTGGCATACATCTTTAGCTTCGATTTCATAAGTCAAGCTGTCGGTGTCAGTGAATAGTAGTCGAGCTTTGTTTCCATACTGCTGTTTTATATAGTTATAATGAAAATCATACATTAATACCTTACTGAGATCTAGGATACACATACCTACATATGCCGGCCTGTTTAGGGTTAGTGTTTCTTTGATCTTATGAACGGCTACAAGGTTTTCATTGAAGATCTTACTACTTACATAAGTAGGTTTAGCAGCCATTTTTAATAGTTTCTTTTCATCAGTTACTAATCTGACATCAACTCTCTTTCTTAAGTTTTCCATTGTTTTACCAAAAACACTATTATTCATAAGTTTGAAAAAATCTTTTTCAAAAGCATTTTTAGCATTCTTTCGTTTGTTGGTGTTGAAGTCAATGTATTGTTTAAGCCAAGGTGACTGATTAAATTCTAATACTCGATGAACTTTAATGACTTTTAATCCAAGATCTGTATATAATTGAAGGTTTCTATAATGTAGAACATATTTTTCTTTGTTTCTTAAAGTTGGAATCAGTTTTTGTACGAGACCTGTTGATATATTATATTTATTTGCAATGTTTTTACAATATTCAGACAACATGTCTTTAGTTATTTTTATCTTTTCTGGTCCTAATGGGTAGTCATTGTGAAGATTATGCAGTTCTTTAGGATATTCTAAATCAACTTCTAGTATCAAACCCTTTTTACTGTCTTCTTTGTACTTATCCTGGTTAATATTGTCAATCTGGTTTTTAGTCATCCATTTGAAACCACCAGTTGGTAAATATTGACTCATCGCCCAACCATACAGATTGTTCGCATCTAGATACATAATATACTTTGAGGGCGTCTTTTTATTGTATGATTTCATATATTTATTGTTAGCTTTACCGTATCGATTGGCTATATACGATATACCACCACGCATACCCTTTTCAATGAATTGAAACATATCAATATCAACCATAAGCTCTAATTTAATGTTAGTCATTTTTAGCATAGCATCCCATGACAAACCAGGAGATGTGAAATAATTACATGGATCAAGTTTATAGTATTCTAAGCATGTTTTCCTAAAGTTTTCAAACACATCAGCTAATAGAGGGATATCAGATTTTAAATACAAGTCATGATACTCACCCATTCTTTTAAGCATGAATGTTTCCCATACAGTCTGAGCATGTTGATAATCTTTATTGCTTATATGCTCATTATTCATGATACTAAAAAAGTCTTCTTTTGTTGGTAGTTTTTCATTGAATTTATCAAAACTGTCCATGTAGTCATAAGGATATACTCCTTTTCGAGCCATTAAATCAAGCTCTTTACCTTTAAATTTTTGAGAGGTATATTTTAATGATTCTCTTGGTAGATTACTCACTAGTTTTTCCAAGCTAGAGCTCATAAATTGGAAACTATCAATGAAGGTTAGATGATTGCCCAGCATAAAGGCCATATACTTTTCCATGTTGTTAGGTATGGCATTAATATTCATCTGTATCTCCTCTCCTTTCTTATTTTTGTATGTATGTTTCTTAACAATAGCTCCAATCTCTTGCATTATAAAATGGCTGTCATAACCTCTCAAATTATGGAATATAACAGGAATTTTTATCTCTGCTGGATTTACTCTGAGTTTCAGATTACATTCTTGATGAGCAGAGCCTCTGTTTTTACCAGTGATGTGACAATGGTCTCGGACTTGTATGTCCTTATCAGTATATTTTTTATTACAAATATGACATTCTTTGGCTTTTTGAAATTCCTCTTCATCATCTTTTGTCATTTTTAATGGTTTGTTAAATTCCTTTTTCATAATATTTTTACAATATTTAACTTCTTCTATCATTTTTTCCATGAATTTGTATACAGCCTTTTCACCTCTGTAAATTTGTATTGGTTTGGTATGTTTATCATCATAACAACAAACGACCTTATATCCATAACCACAGTCTGTATGCTTCTGATAAGCCTCTGTGTATGATTTATCATTATTGGGTTGACAACCATGTATTTTTTCAGTAATAGCCTCAAAAACTGCATAAATGACGAATGGTACTGGTAGTTGTTTATGAAAGTTGTTGAATCTTAGTATATTATTATCCTTCTCAGGCATTTTTATCGCTTGTGTGCCATTCACTTGTATACAGTTTTCTTTATGATCAGTTAATACTCTTTCAGAGCTGAAGCATTGAAGACAATACATGCAGAAATGTTTTCTTTCTTTGTGTTTTGTCTGATTGTACATTAACTTGTTAAAATCTTTAATCAAGACATAGTGCTTGTTTTCATGTTCTGTTATAAGAAGCAGATTCATACGGTCTGCATATTTTTCTTTTGAGACATAAATTGGATATGGTTGTTTATCTTCATAACCGAAAACATTTATGTTGATATTATTTTGTTTTTCAATCTTGTTGTACTGTTTGGTGGTGACTGGGAATTCAATCCCCGAATAATCTAAATTTTCAATGAATTGTTTGTCAACTTTTTTAATTCTCTGTGGGTATTTGTCTTGAGGATTCAAATGTCTAATGTGACACCATCTAAAGCATTCATTGTCTTTATTTTTTATGTTTATCAATCCCTTAGCACTATTTCTTAGTTCTGAAGGTAATTGAATGTAAGATGATCCCTTTAATGGTTCGTATTTAACAATATTAATATAGTGGTTGTCAATAGATCTAATTGTCCATCCAGAACCCTCAGAAATCCATTGAGCTACACTATTTAATATCTGTTGTTTAGACAATTGTAACGCTTCAGCGATTTCTATGTGGTTAATAATCGTCTGAGCCACACTGTTAAAATATGCAGTCTTAGACACTATTTCATCACCAGCTAGTTTCTCAAATGTGACCTTTAGTGTTTCAACAAATTTAATTCCTTTTGTATCACTTAGTAGGGTTTTAAAATGGTTTTCAATACCTTTTCTTGTTTGTTGTAATTGTGTTAAAGGGTCTTTATTATTCTTTAATGTAATTTCGAAGGATTTAGTATAACCTTTTAGAGCTTTGTCTGTTTGCTCTATCTTAGTCCTTGGAGCTGGAACAGGTTTAACTGTTTTTTTAGTCCTTGGTGTAGGAATTGGTGTCTTTTTTAATTGTTCTATTTCTTCTAACCATTCAGAAGGTGGGGCTGGTAATCTTTTCCTCTCAAAATAGTCAACCAATTCTTTTACTGTTTGTTTTGGTGTAGGCACTGGTCTCCTACGTTGTTTTTCGTCATCCCCTATTATAATTTTAGGAGCTGGTTTAGCATTCTGTTTCATTAACAGTTTAATTAGTTCTGACTTCTTAAGTTTCATAAGTTGGGATTTTTCAAAATTCATTCTATATATATATATAACTATATATAATATTTCTTTAAGTCATTTTCATAGTGCGTTTATTTTTGGAATCATTTTGGAAATAATTTGAGATAGTTATATATGATTGGTCATATATGATTATCTTTTTATGATATCCTTGTGTTATTCGTTGTTGTATTTTTGTGAATTCAATTGATGACTCATAGTTTTGTTGTGTTTATATTTACTTGCAGGATGAAAATATTTATTACATTCAATACAATGATATTTATTATCTGGATTGTCATTATACTTCTTACAATAAAGACGTCCCATAATACGTTTTTCTTCATCGGTCATATACTTTTTAGGTCTTCCCCTTGATTGTTTTACCATTACTATATAGTATGATTATTTTTTAAGTCATTTTAGTGCGTTTAAATATGGTTGATAATAGCCAGAAACATTAATATTTTTGGCTACCAATGAATAGCGAATGCAAAGATATAAATATCTCAGAAATTTCTGGGATACTTGTAAATAGTAACATCTCTTTAAACCTTTTTTAAAGCCAAGTCTCATTAATCAAATTTGCATTACTTGTTGTATTCACAGGTGTAAAAATATTATTTTCACGTTTGAGATATTTGACATTATCAACTTTGGTTTGTTTCAACACATTACATTCATCATCGTATCTATTGTTTTCTATCTCATTGCAGATAATATTCAATAACTGTTTCAATGTTATATCTTCATCAATTTCATGTATTTTTTTATGATAAAGTTTCAATAATTTCATTTTATATTGTAACAGATCCAATCTACGCTCATTATCATATATTTTATCATGAAGATTGTCTATTTCATCTTCACATTCCTGAATTTGAAAATTTATTTTTTTGATATATTTCTCAATGCCACTCATGATATATATAAACATTATATATTTTTGACATCTTTTAACGGTATCCATGAATAAATTCTTTTGGATAACCAGACCATGATACCAAAGCTTGTTTTTTCTTATAGTCTCTTTTGATAACCTTATCTATACGAAAAACATCTTGTTTAGCTTTCAATAACTCCTGTTGATAGAAACTCCCTTGTATCTCTTCATCATTGAGATCCTTTAGTTTGTAAGTGACTGGTGTTGTGTTTTGAATTTTATCAACAATAAATATTTCGTCACTAAAATTGCTTGTATAACCCTTATCAAAAACTGGTCTTTTGTATTTGCTTATCCTAACCTTATCGCCTATTTTGAATTTCGGCTTCTGTTTTGAGGCTTCCATATCACCGTATAAATTGAAATATACTAAACCTTCATTCTTCTTTTTGCTTGCTTCTGTAGGAGTCATTTTAATACTTGAATGCTTTGTACTGTTGTATTCATTTAATAGTTTTGGTAACATGTCTAAATATTGTGTTGTATTTTGAGCTGTAAATTGTTTCCACATTTTAGATTTTAATGTTCTGTTAAATCTCTCAATAACAACAGCTTTACCTTCATTGAAAGTAGAATACATCTCAATATTACTTTTCTTTAACCAGTCTTTGAAAGTTTTATTATAGAATTCAGATCCTTGGTCTACCCAAATAAATTTCGGTTTCCGTTTTGATTTTGTAATAACATCATTAAATGATTGAGTGATTGTATCACCTGTTTTGTTTTTAATAGGAATGCTCCAAGCAAATTTAGAAAACACATCAATGATGTTTAACAAATATCTATAACCTTTATTCCATTTTGAAAACTTCTGTATTTCTACAAGATCAGCGCTCCAAATATCATCTATTCCATTGACAATAACTCTTCTAGTTCTGAATTTTCGTTTGATTGGCTTATGTAATTCATCGGCTAATTGTTGAACCCAATCATTTTTACTCAACGCCGCTTTCCGTTTTTTGGCTTCCTTTTTTTAACACCAAGACCTAGTTTCTGCTTTGTATTAATAAGATTTCGAGCTACAGTATGTCCCCATTGTCTTTCATTGTATGGAATAGCATCAAGAGCCTTAACCATCTTACGATCTGCATCATTCTTGCATTTCACTTGGTTACTTTTTGGTTTATTTCCACAAACTGAGTAATCAACGTCATGCTGCATACTGACAGCATCTGTTTTACCCGTTGGTTGCTGATAGATCTCAAGTATTTGACCAGTGTTTGGGTCATATCTTAATTGTTGATTTATAGGGTTTCCAGGTCCTGTATAATGATGTCCAGGTAGTACAAAACCCTTCTTGGGTGCTATCTTTAATATAGCCTTATGAATATCAATAGCACCTCCTTTCGGCGTTATTTTCTTGGATAAATCCGATGTAAAACTGTCAAGAGCTTGATCGAGGTATTTATTTGCAACATTTTTTATTTTCTTTTTTACAAAATCGGATTTGACTCCTTGTGATAATGCTTTTCTTGCTAAATATGCTCCAGAATTAGCCAAACCTTTAAAAGCAATTTCACCAAGAGAATGAGAGTTATAAATATTAAATAATGATCCGCCCATGGCTTGCATGGGCTCATCTAGTTTCCCTTGTTCTTAACAAATCGGCTTTTTATTATTCCACAAGAAGAACATTGTGATTTCAACATCCATCGATTGTTTTTAGTTCTTACATATCGTTCAGAACCAGGTACTGATTCCGTCTGTCGTTTTTCCTTCACGCAATATGTTTTTACCATTTATATATATAAGTTAGATATTTCTAAAATAATGTTCGAGGAATCTCTCATTCTTCATTGTGTCATATATGTCGAACACTTCCAATAAATTATAATATGAATTCCCCTTATTCATTTCGTTCAGAAAGTATAAACAGAAGTAGCCACATGTAGACGTTTTCATGTTTTGGATTTGGTTGTTTTGGTGAAGCAGTGTCATATTCCTTCTTTTCGCATGATTTAAGATCTCTTGAAATGGAGGCATACCAAAACTGTCAAAATAATTTATCACGTTGTCTTTTACATAAGTTGTAACCCAATGAGATCCTGCCATATAACTAGGTTCTAGATTGTAAATAAATAATGCTTGGCTATGATTATGTGGAACTCTTTCATCCCTTGACAGAACATCACTGATTGGAATGTTTAAATATCTGCACCATTTTATTAGATCATGATTACTTAACGGGATGTCTTTGTGGAATTTCGGTTTTACAGTATTGCCCCTAGAAGTGGAATTCCGTTGAACGGTGAGTTTTTTCCTAATAGCAAGCCTTGGCCTCTTTTCCCTGTCTTTTTTTTTTGGTTGTTTTTTTTAATCCCCATACCGATCGTATTATCGGGCCAACTCCCATAAAATGGGGGTGGTTGTCTATATACACCAATTCTTGGAGCTCCCGTACCCTTTTTCTTACTATTTCCAATTCGTGGAGCACCGCTACCAGTTATTGCATTTAGAAGAAGTGGGACACCAATACTTGCCAACAGAGTTCCAAGGAATCCACCTGATTGTGTTTTTGTGGGTTTTACATGAACACCTGAACCTGACTGAAGAGCATTCAATATATCCTGTTTTTGTTTCATGGATAACAAATCCTTGTATTCGATCAGCTTATTAATTTTGTTTTGGGGTATAAGAAAACCCCCAGTCTGTACACCTTTACCAGAGATTGCTTTAACCACTTGAGAAGCACCTTCTGAAGCCAAGCCAGCTAGAGCTGATAGACCGAGGGTTTTTCCTAGGGTTGGTGCTAAAGCTTTACCTAGAGTTAAAATAGAAGTCAATAAACTACCACCTACTTATTTTCTGATATTAGTCTTAGCCAGCTTAATATCCATACCCTTCCCCAAATTCCGATTCTTCTCCAACCTTTTTTTCACCATCGCCGGGACATGTAGAGTATCATTACCACGAAGAGAGTCCTTTGAAAGCCTGAGAACAATCGTCTCCCTTTTATGGAAAGCATTGCTAAGATTTTTCTTTTGATTGTCAGACAATTTCACATTAATCTCATAAAGTTGCGTCATATGTTATATAATTTTCTGGTTATAAAACATATATGAAATAATGATATTATTTGATTAGTAATTTATTACTTTTTACACTATAACCAATTCATTGCCAACCTTATCAATAACAACTTTTTCCTTATACAAAACTGTAGCATGTACATTAAAATTTGCAGCTGGGTTAGCTGTTAATCTATATCGAAATATAAGCTGTTTTGGATCTCTTGTTACTTTTTCAGTTTGATATGTAAGATCAAAATAAATTAATCCATATAGAGAATTGTAATTTGCTAAATTCAATTGAGTTCCACTATTATAGTCGTTTTTCCTAAAACCGTATGACATTAAATCATTAAATATTCTTACTTTTGATTCCGAATCATACTCAGTTTCTGGATAAAAGACTCCGTTACCATACTCTAATCTGCAATTTAGTAATGATGAGTTGTTATCTCCTACATTTAATTTAAAAGTGTCCATTAAATAAGGCGAATCTTCAACCATTGCATCATTAGGTGGGTTGGTTCTTTTTTAAATAAACAAAAATATGTTGAACATTATCAATACTACTTGATATTTGGAAAAATCCTGATGATTGCGAAGGAGCTGACAATTCATACATCTCCCTTAAATATTTCCATTGTGTTTCTTTCAAAAATGAACTAACAAATTTATCATATAAAGAATCTTTTGGTGTTAATTTTGGTACCCAAAGCAGAAACCTATTAACAACAATTCTGCCAGCATAAGTACCATTAGCCATGTGAATTAGTTCATCATCATTTTGTAGCTCAATGTTGAATTGTAATTGCATGGGTACTAACATTTTATCTTCAAGTTCTTCAAAAAATGAAAAACGATTTAACGGAATAATAATATTGATGTTTTTAGCGCCTCCATTACCATCGTTTTGTACAGCTTGAGTTTGTACTCGTCTAGCTTCATATCCTGTATTAGTATTAGCTGTTGTAGCATCAGTATCTAAATACCAAAGAGAGTTTTTAGCAACGCTTCGAGAATAATCATCACTATATTCTAACAAATTTTTAACGAAAGTCACTTTATGCAAATTATCAGTATCATAAACTATTTTACCTGCAGATTTAATCATAAGATGATCAATTAAACTATGTGATCCATTTATAATTGTAATTCTATCAGCTTGGGCATAGCCTGCTCCATCTGCTAGTTTTTGAAGCTGAAATTGAACTTCAAAATATGCATTATACCAATCGTAGAAACTCGATCGATCATTGATCGTGAATTTATACCCATTTTTCACTTGGTGTTGATTGTTAGCTGGGGCTCTGATTACATCATCAAGTTGGAATCGTACCAACTCATATCTTTGTAGAAATTCACTTGTTCTGAAAGCCATATATTATTATGTTAGATAATTTTACAATTATATACTATTATATATAACACTATTTTCAAACATTTTATTTATTCTATACTACTCCTACTCTACGCCTTCTTTTTATACCAGATCCTGATATCAATCTATTGAGTATCATATCAGTACTTTCATCTTGCTGTTGCTGTTTAATGGGTGAGGATGAAACATTTGCCGTTTGTCTTGTAGCTCCTTTTCTCAAATTAGCTAATCTTTTCATTATTAGGTCTCCTGACTTCTGTGATACTGCCTCACCCAATCGCTTACCTGCATGCGATATCCCCGATTCTAGTGCCTTCTTTGCTATTGGCTTAGCAAATTTCTTAAAAACAGCTGATGCCACACTCTTTAATGGTTTGAAAATATTATCAACGATAAGCCCAGACCCTTTGTGTTGATATACAAATTTACCAAGTTTTGGATGGTAAAATCTTTTGAATTCATATGGTTTCATTTATACTATTATGTTATATTATTCTAAACTTTTCAGAATTAGTGAGAAAGATGTATCTGATCAATTTAGGTTAACTAATCTTCTTTTCCCATCAGTAATGTATACCCTGATACTACTTATACTGTTCTTATTGACTGGATTGTAGGTAACTCTCCGGGGTTCTAAGGTGAATGAATAACTAGGTTGGAGTACACTGGTTGAGAAGGAATAAATGATGTCTGTATCTTGACCGTCTACAAGTGAATCATTAATTAGGTCGCAATGAACATTGAGGACATCTGTATCTTGAGATAGATTTGGAACCCTTGGTCCAATGTTTGTCCCACCTGTTAATACTTTCTTATCGAACCCGATTAGGTCATTAAAATTACTTGCTGTCAAATCAAGCCGATAACTCTGAGCTAATGTAACCGTGACCCTAAATGTTGTATTATCGAATTCAAGAGTGATAGGATATGTATCACCAGTTTTTGTTATATCTTTAATATATGTATTGAAGTCTGTATAATTCCATACTCCGGCTGGAAAGGTGATGTTGTTAAATGTTGAACCACTATCAGAGCTATATTTGATTAATTGATTGTTGTATCCAGCATTAACATTAAACCATGTAAAACTCATATTGATAATTCTGTTAAGACCAATAACATATTGCATATTACTATCCAAAATTATAGGTCTAGTAAATTTTGTTGTAAAATCCTCAGGTTTATTATTCCCTTGATTTTTTACACTATAAGATGATAATACTATCTCTCGTGCCATTTATATAATAAAGTTATATTAATTATATTTTGGAATATTGACTAAACAATTTATTATATTGCGGTCTATTGATTGTCGACATTTTCAATAATGTGTCCAATATAGTTACTCCCATATTTCGCATCTCAATGCTGGTATTCCCTGCCAATCTTTCACCAATAATCAATTCCAATTTTTTAACAAGCTGCTTTACATCATTATAAAATACAATATTTCCACCCGTCTGTTTTCTTCCTCGGCCTTTGATCCCGGAACCTTTTTTTGTTTGCAATTTTTTCTCATAGTGGTTTATGTATTCATTTAAAGTAACTCTTGCGTTGTCTATTCTTTTGTTTCGCATTTGCCTCTCTGCATCTGATATCTCCCCCTTATTGTATTGTTTTGTAACATTTGCTTTATAGCCACTTAATTGGCTCCTTTTTGATTTGGCCTCCTTTATAATATTATTAAGATAGTTCTAAGTCTTTTGGGGTGTCATTGTTGATTGATTCAATATCTTATCCGCATTTTCATAATTCACAATACCAACATCATCCAAAATCTCATTACTCACATCTTCATCATGTAATGCATAGTCGATCTTTTCATCGTCATCATATTCTGGTGGTAAATCATCAGGTTCCTGAGGTAAGTACTGAGGATCAACATAAATCTCCTTCTTTCCTTCCATAAGATCTTGTAAAGATTCTTCATATGTTGGGGGTTTTGGCATCAGTTGTTTATCTTGCTGTGGTACATAATCACCAAACTCAATCAGACCTTCTATATCCATGTCTTCATATGGATCAACTTCAGGCATATAGTCAATACCAGGCTCACCTTTCTTAGGTGGTCGTTTTTTTTCTCTGAGGCATCCTTAAATCTAAATTACTGTCAATAACATCATCTAATTTACTGGTTTAAATACCTTCGCCAATGACTCCTGACTGGTCTGCTGACTAATATCATGTTTTGTAATTGTATCATGAACATAATTGATCTTATCCCCTAATTCAGATTTCCTCTTTGCAAGTTCTTTCCACTTAAGTAAACTCATTATTGTTATATTATTACATAACATAAAAATGAAAATCATATATAAAAAATAACGTTTTACACTGTGTTATACACCGTGTTGTACACCGTGTTATACCCCATGTTATATTGAAATAATGTACCCATATAATATAAATGAAAATACCAAATTATGACGTTAAAGACTATGTTGTCTCAAACTTTAAACAGTTATATGAATTCATGCCAAATCAATGTTTTCGGATGCTGGTTTGCGGACCTAGTGGTTCTGGTAAAACAAACACACTAATACATATGATATGCAATCTACTGTACTTTGATAAAATATACCTATATGCTAAAAACTTAGAGCAGTCCAAGTACAAGAATCTTATGGATATGTTCCAGCCAATAACTGATGAAGCTGGTTATGATGTTATTGAAGCAAGTAATGATGAGATTATTCCCGTAAGTCATCTTGATAGTGAAAGTCAGAAAATAGTAATATTCGACGATTTCGTATGTGAAAAAAAAAACAAAAACCATTAGTCGACTATTTTATACGAGGGAGACATAAAAATTGCAGTGTGATTTATCTGAGTCAAAGCTACTATAAGACACCAAAAGACATAAGATTGAACTGTTCACATTTCTCTATTTACGAATTCCCAAGTGCTAATGAGAGGAGTCTAATTTGTCGTGAAAACAGTATTCCAAAAGAATTATACGAGAAAGCAACTGAAGAACCATATTGCTTCGTATATATTGATAAGCCACGGAAATTCACAACCAAGAATTCCAATGAAAAAATATAATATAACTCAATTATATATGAGTTACTCAAATGGACTTTTACCACAAGAATCAACATCAATAGGCTCCCAACGTGGGTTGCCTGGAGTAGGATTTGTATTGACAGACGATGGTGATTATAACATGCAAAACAAGAAATTAGTTAATGTTAAGGACCCTACAAATTTTAAAGATGTTGTTAATAAAGAGTATGGAGACACGCATTATTTAAAGTTAGATGGAACAACTCATATGACTGCAGATTTGGATCTGCGAGGAAATAAATTAATTCTACCGGGAGAAATTGATATGGATCGAAAACTGATCACAAATATGGATACGGATGAAAACAATGATCTTTCTGCGGTGAATATGGTAACTTTGAAAAATGCGATTCAAAAAATACAACCTAGTTCAAGTTTGAATATATCTAAAAATATTGACCTCCAAGAGAAATACAATGTCACCCAATCAAAACAACAAACATGGCATGATTTGGGAGCACATTATAACAATCTAGTTTCTTACAATGATGTCAAAAATATATTCTTATCCCGTAAAGAGATGCTTCCTATGGAGAATTCAATTGATATGAACAATCACGTAATATATAATGTTCAAAGCCCAACTGTAAGCGATATGGCTACGAATAAAGGTTATGTTGATACACATTTAAACGAAAAATTAGACAAAACGATTTCCAGCGATCTTGATATGCAAAGTTATAAAATTACTAATTTAGCAACACCTAAACCAAATGAGAATAGCGCTGCCGTAAATGTTTCATTCTTCAACGCCGAACTCAATGATTCTAATACAAACTTGTATACACGAATAACAGACGATTATAAGAGTTATGTGAACAAGTCACACATAACTTCCTCTACTGCAGAAAAAGACGTTTTCAGATACCTGATGGAAGATGTGAACGAGAGCTCGTCGGAGAGTAATATTGTTGTTAATGGATTATCAATTTTGTATCAAGCCCACACAAAATCAATAAGAAAGCCTATGATATGACTCTTACGACAGACAATGACGATGAGTTCAGGTCAAGGATAGGTTTTAATGCATACAAACTTCCTCAAGGTGAGTACACTATGGTGATTGAGTTTTTCGTTCCAGATAAAGCTCACATTAGCTCGACATCTGTCAATGTTGTCTCATCAGTTCTTAATATCGGACAGCAAACTACAAAGATATTCAACACTGAAGGATATACAAAAAGCATTGTTCATTTACATAAGTATCAGGTATCTCCACCTGAATATATTATGATAGATCTTCATGGAAGTATATCGAAAGGGAATACAAAAAAAGCACATCTAATCGTTTATGGTGTTCAAGGTCAAGTCTCAAGTGTTGATCCAGATGTATTTGATACTGTTTATGTAATTGAGGGCGGAAAAATGGTTATGGAGACCGATATTGATATGAATGGTAGAAACCTAATTGGTTTACCAAAACCCAAACAGTTACAAAAATTCATATTTTTAGGCAATTATATGAAAAATAAGAACAGTTATGATATCATATTCAACGGTTCATTATCTTTTATTGCATTAATCAATTTGAAACTTATAAAATTATGGCTGATGATATTGGACGATAAACCGCCTGAAGGATATGAAAAAATGTTTATATTAATTCATAACACTTCGTTCGCTCCGCAGAATTGGGAAAAAACATCAAATAAAATTTTATACACTTTCAATATATCAACATCAGTTATCAATTTCAGGGAAGATGCAGACATACAAATCAAATTGATATCATTTGATGATGACATTACATTTGCACCTTATGATTGCCATATCAGTGCACTTTTTGAAGAGTTTTAATATATAATTATCTAATATATTGATATATATATAAATGGCAATTCTCACACAGTCAATTAATTTTTGTAATAAATTTTTCACAGCCCAAAAAACCCTACATCCTAATACTAAAGATGAAATATTAAAATCGGCTTTAATATATCAATTTTTGTATGTAAACTATTTGAATGAGTCAATATCAATGAACCAAATATTAGAAAAACACCCTAACATCGGCTTAATAGGACCGGGTTCTTGTACTCTAAATACCAATTATCAATTTTTAATAAAACATGCCATTTTCCATGACGCATTCGGAAGATTTTACAATGACTATGAAAAGGGGCCTGGCTACACATATTGTTGCCATTCATTGCCTAAGAAAATAAAAAGATCTCCAATAATGGGCCAAATAAGTGGTGTATTGTATTGTCTTCTTTCAAATCCTAAAATATAATTATCCAAATATATAATATAATGACTAAAACAGATAAAACAGAAATATTCGATTTCAATCATATTGATACAAACATAAGCCCAGAAAAATTATCTGAAATCAAAGCATTGTATAAATTTTATCATAAACGCTTTTGGTGTTATAAGAAGGCTTTCAAATATTTCAAGAGCTTGAATTTAATTATTAATGTAACTTCAACAGGCTTAGTAGTTATTGGTACAGTAGCTGGTAGTATCACATTAAATCCTGCTATACTAGCTTCTATTTCTGGAGCTGGTTTAGTTCTAAAAACAGTAAGTGACATTAATAATTATTCGAAGAAAATAGAAATGTCTAAATTTGCATACACAGCATATGAAAAAGTATTAGTTGATTTACGGTCTTGTTTAAGAGGAAATCAATTTAACCACACTGTTTTCATCAATGAAATGAGACAGTTAGATGAAATAATCATCGATCTTTGTCCTCTTGCCGATAAATTTGATAAACAGTATGATAAAAAATTCACTTCCGAGTAAACTTTACTAACAAACTTTACTTTTACGATAAACTTTACTAACAAACTTTGTTCAATAACTCATTCATAGGGAAAACCCCCTTCGTATGACGTATGACTAATTTTAGCAGCATCATCCTTTATTAATTCATATATGTTGTCCCACCAAGTCTCATAAAATTTTAATGTCTTCATTGACTTCGTTACTTTAATACTCTTGTATGGAAGCTCAAGCATCCTAAATAATTGCTTGATAACAAATTTAATACTAATCATCCGTTTACGTTTATTGTTAACCTGCGATAATACTTCATTAATTAAAGCGAATATTGTCAGGATTTTCTCTCTATTATTATTACTGATTTGTAGATTATTCTTTTGCTCTATATCATTGATTACGTTTAAAATATGATATTTTCTTATATACACACTCTTTCTCGTCATTTTATATTTGTTATCATGGAAATCGATATATGGAGCTTGTAAATCATATCCATTAACAACACCACAATTTTTACAAACATTCATTCCATTGTCATTAAACATATCTTTTTTATCACAACATGATTCAACAACTTCTGTATTTCTAACAACATCTGCTAATCGTTGGTCACAAAAGGGACAGGTTAACTCTTCTGTATTCTTAAATTCGTCATGAATTCCCAAATTACAATTCATTCTATACTATTATATGAGATTATATTTTTTAAACAAAACCGCAGTTGTGACCATATTATCAAAAAACAAAAATAGCGAACATATAAAAATCGGCTAACGCGTTAGCGATATTTCAATAGAACAAAAAATAGACAGCAGGGAAAGTCCCATAACATAAAAAAGGTTTTTTCCCTTCCCAATGGAAACAAAAGAGAACAATGGCAAGTGGATTTTGCATCATCCACCATTTGATTGCTTGATATCACTGATAGATAAACAGCGTTTTATTGAGTTTAGAACAGGCCTGGCAAAGTTGAGCGATCTTGTAAAGTTAAATCAAACCCCATAATATGTTGAAAATATTTTCTCTCGTGATCTGAAACAATAGCTATAGTGATGACTCATTTCATAGGGGGCTTCCCCTGTGTTTCCGAGAATTGTGTCACGCAAAGGATTCTATTATGTGGAATCACGCAATGAAATAAACGCAAAGGAAATCACGCAATGGAATAAACGCACTTTGTTTTTATTAACATATAGTTTAATTATTTTATGGCAACATATAGTTTAATTATTTTATGGAAACATATAGTTTTCCAAAAACTGATTTACATTAAATTGAAACAAAAAAACTGGTTACCATCATATGGAAAGTAGTATAGAGTTGGTTTGGTATCAGATCAAAAAAATATTTTTTTGATCTGGTGCCCCCAACTCTAAAACTACTGTGTTCCCACTTTCCATTTCTGCGAATACACCCTCGCGCACGCGAGCGACTGCTAATTGTTCTTCGAGGCGTAACTTATCGACCTTCTTTTCCAACTCCTTGCGTTTTTCCAGCATGATTTAAGTGTTCGTGGAGAGCCGCCTTTAAAAGCCTCTTCTGTACAAGGATCTACCTTTTCCGGGCAGTTTTATCCGACTGTCTCAAGCACTTACACCGCTCCAACTGTGTCATTAAACACTGGGACAAATGTAAACTTTATTGCTGAGCCGTATGGTGCTCCTGTGATTCAAACCCCTCCCGAGCCAATGCAACATCCAAGTCTGAATCCTTTAGCACCTGAATTTCACGTCGCCGTTATCAAGCAGAATACAGAACCAGTAGTGAGACCGAAGCAAGAATCCCTCCCTAGCGAACCATCTATGGCCGATATCCGACAGAGTACAAGGCAGTTCTGCGATGTCCTTCAGCAACAAAACAGATTAACAGAATTGCTAGCGGAGCAGCAACAACATAGTTTATTGCCTTCACTGACATTGACCAAGTTTAGTGGCGATCCTTTGGAGTATTTTACATTCATAAGACATTTTGGGTCGCAAGTAGAAGCTAAAGTCAGTGCAAATGATGTCCGTCTACAATACTTAGAGCAATACTTAAACGGAGAACCCAAGGACCTTATCAAAGGATGTCTCCACCTTGGTAGACACAGCGGCTATCTAAAGGCCAAAAGGCTCCTAAATGAGAAGTATGGGGACCCTTACAAGATATCTAACGCCTATCTTAAGAAGATTAATGGGTGGTCCTGCATCCGTCCTGGGGATGAGCTGGCATTAGACAGATTTTCCATCTTCCTTAGTCAGTACCGGAGCGCGATGTCGACTCTAACCTTCCTGTCTATCCTCAACCATCCTCACAATTTGCAAAGCATGGTTACTAAGCTTCCATTTACACGTCAAGACCGATGGCGCCGGGAGGAAATAAAAGCAGAGTGAAGGGTGGAGCGATACCCTCCTTTGGCGACTTCGTGGATTTCGTAAATGCGGAAGCGGGAATTGCGACCGACCCAGTCTTCTCGCGAGAAGCGCTCCGTCGTCTGGATGGTTCCTCAGATCGACCTGATCGCTTAAGTAAAGGCAGAGGCAAAGGCAAAGGCTCTAGCAAGTCTAAAACGTCTGACACTTCACATCACGCCTCCACTCACGCGACAGAGGTAACCGCTGGCCAAGAGTCCGGCTCACGCACCCCCTCTGGTCTCTGTAAGTTCTGTAACGATTCTGGACGATTGTCAAGAATACTTAAAGAAAACCTTACCACAAAGGAAGGAGTTTCTAAAGGAGAAATCACTTTGCTTTGCCTGCTACAGTCCTGGACTTAGAGCCCAGCAAGAGCTGCTCACGTCGACATCCAACGGGAATGCATGATGATAGCTTCGCCCTCAATCAGAAGGCCTCCAAGCAGCTAAGCCCCCCTGCTCACAACCAAAGGATCATGCTTCGAATGCTCATACGGAGGTGGAAGAAGTCCTTTGTAACGCTGTAGGTACCGAAGAAACGATTGCCGCCGTTCCCATCGTTCCCGTTAGGCTGAAATTTTCTGAAAGTGAAGTCCTTACTTACGCCATGCTCTACACCTGTAGTACCGGTACGTTCGTTCTTGACGACATCGCGGCCACTTTAAGGGTGAATGGCGTGAATACACAGCTGATGGTTAAGACTGTCAACGGTACAAAGTTGCATGACTGTAAAGTCTTAAATGGACTAGTCGTTACAGACTTGAAAGGCGAGAATCCCATACAGCTGTCGAAGATTTTCACTAAAGAGGAACTTTCTACGCCCAAAAACGTGCCTACGCCTGAGCTTGCCTATCGTTGGAAACATCTCAGAAGCATAGCTGAAGACTTGCCTTCACGGTTACCTGATGTTAGGATCGGCCTCTTAATTGGCTCAAACTGCCCGAGAGCTCTCGAACCAATATACTTATTAGCAAGTTAAGATGGTGGTCCTTTTGCAATCAAGACGTTTGCTGGATGGGCAATAGTGGGCCCTCTGTACATGTGCGGCACGGAACATCCGATTGTCAGTTGCCATAGAGTTGCTGCAAAGAAAGTCGGTTCAGGTAGATACCTTGACCACCACTTTATGGTAGAGAGCAAAGTTAGAGAGATCGTCACTCCACAAGCACTGAATAAGATGCTCGAACTGGACTTCAGTGAACGAACTGACGACAAAGAGCAAGAACATTCACGAGAAGACCAGGAGTTTCTAAGGATAGTCAGCCTGGGAATTCGTCACACGGAAGATCGTCATTATGAAATCCCCCTTCCTTTCCGTGGTGATCATCTATGGTTTCCCGAGAATAAAGAGCAAGTCCTTCAAAGAGCACGCTGGTTAAGGAAGAAGCTCGTTAAGAGTGAGAAGTTTTACAAGGACTATGTTAACTTTATGAACAGCATCATTGCCAAGGGCTTTGCTCGTAAGGTACCGTCAGATCTTATTCCTGCAAAAACGGGTCAAGTTTGGTACATTCCCCATGGTTTGATACATTTACCATGCCAAAAAGCCGAACAGGATAAGGGTGGTGTTCAACTGTATCGCCAGATTCGGAGGTATATCGCTGAACGACAAGTTGCTACAAGGACCAGACCTTACGAATCAACTTGTGGGTGTTCTTACAAGATTTCGCCAAGAACCGATCGCATTTATGAGTGACATTGATGCAATGTTCCATCAAGTCCGGATGCCTGAGGGTCAGCGATACTTCCTTCGCTTCCTGTGGTGGCCTGAATGTGACCTAACACAAGATGTTGAAGAGTACCAGATGAACGTCCACTTGTTTGGCGCAGTCTCCTCGCCGAGCTGTTCGAATTTCGCCTTACTAAGAGCAGCTGATGACTCAGAAAAGATTGTGGGTGCAGAAACCGCAAATGTTCTGCGAAAGAATTTCTACGTTGATGACTCTCTTCGTTCTGAAGAGACAGAAGATGCTGCTATCAACAGGATACGTGGTGTTCGCTGTGCTCGTGCATATGGAGGGTTTAATTTGGCCAAGTTCGTCAGTAACAGCAAGAACGTTCTTGAAAGCATCCCGGAAGAAGCGCGCGCCCAAGAAGTTAAATCGTTGGAATTAGGAAATGATTGCTATCCAGTTGAGAGAGCCCTTGGTGTCCAATGGGCGATCGAGTCAGACATGTTTGGTTTCAGAATCGTTGTCAAAGACCAGCCAGTAACACGCAGAGGAATACTGTCCACCATATCATCAGTCTACGACCCCCTGGGCACAGCAGCACCCTTTCTGTTAGTCGGAAGGAAGATATTACAGGATTTGTGCCGTGCGAAGCTAAGTTGGGACGACGAGATTGGCGAAGAGTATCGCGTACGTTGGGAGAATTGGAGAAGCCAATTGCCTGCTCTCGAACAATTCTCCATGGAACGATGTCTTAAACCCGTGAACTTTGGCACCGTCGTTTCGAGACAGATCCACAGTTTCTCTGATGCTTGCGCAACTGGTTACGGTCAAGTGTCTTACCTTAGAATGGAGAACGAGAGAGGTGATATCCATTGTGCATTCCTCATGGGGAGGGCTCGTGTTGCTCCTGTTAAGACTATGACAATCCCACGTCTGGAGCTTACCGCAGCCACTGTATCATTTCGAGTGGGAGAAATGATCGCCAGAGAATTAGATGAACCTGTTGAGAGCAAGCTTTATTGGACGGACAGTACAACCGTGTTAAGCTACATACGCAATGAAAAGAAGCGCTTTCACGTCTTTGTGGCGAATCGCGTACAGACGATACGAGACGCGACACACACTCACCAGTGGAGGTACGTTGAGATCAAACAAAACCCAGCAGACGACGCGTCACGTGGTCTTCATGGTCCTGAGCTATCATAGCAGCATCGTTGGATAACGTGTCCGAAGTTCTTATGGCTACCTGAGAGTCAGTGGCCTCGGCCCCCTTGTGGCCTAAACGACATCTCCGTCGACGATCCTGAAGTTAAAAGGATTCTGGTGCACACCACGGACGTCAGTGGGAACGCAAACTTCCTGACGAGGCTTACCCGATTCTCTGAATGGCACCGGCTGAAGAGATCAATTGCCTGGATACTCCTTCTCAAGCCTTAACAAAGCATTACTGATGATGCTGCAAACGGGGTTGGACGCGCTACTAACATTAAAGTCAAGCCATTGAAGAAGAAGAGCTGAATAGAGCTGAGAAGACCATTCTTAAACTTGTGCAGGGTGGTGCGTTTCCCACGGAAATAGAAGCCTTACAGAAGATTCAACGAGCAGACTCCAAGAACGACCGCCAATTCGCGAAGGCGAAGAAGTCTGAAATCAAGAAGTCGAGTACCATGTATCGCCTCGATCCCTTCCTAGACCAGGATGGACTCATTCGTGTTGGTGGTAGACTGGGTAACTCGCAGGTGTTTTCGGACGACTTTGAGCATCCGATAATCCTCCCGAAGAAGAGTTTCATTGTCGAGCTCATCATCCGCGATGCTCGTGAGATAGTCGCTCACGCTGGCAAAGGCATTACGTTGAACGAGCTCAGAAGCCGATATTGGATAGTCAACGCTAACTCTGTTGTGAGACATTTCATTTCTAAGTGTGTTGAATGTCGTCGTCTTCGAGGAACAACTGGTGAACAGAAGATGGCTAACCTGCCTGAGGAGAGGATAACATCTGCCCCTCCCTTCACCTATTGTGGTGTGGATTTATTTGGTCCCTTTCAGATAAAGCAAGGGAGGAAAGAAGTAAAACTCTATGGGGTACTATTTACGTGCTTAGCCAGCAGAGAAGTACACATCGAAACCGCTGACTCGCTAGAAACAGACTCTTTCTTAAATGCCTTGCGACGATTCATTGCAAGAAGAGGGCCGGTACGCGAGATCAGATCAGATCAGGGAACCAATATTATGGGAGCGCAGACCGAGCTTAAGAAAGCACTAGAAGAGATGGACCATGATGGCATCCAAAGACGCCTTAGCCAAGAGTGTAATGCTGGTTGGGCTATCCGATGGAAACAGAATCCCCCAGCGACGTCCCATATGGGAACGCCAGATACGATCTCTCCGATACAACAACAACAACAACAATTTATTCAACAAGAAACAACAACAACAATGTATTCTTAGTATAATAATGAAAGAGTTGACTGATTTGTTTGCCCTGCAAATAGCTGGAAAGCTAATCGGGGCGGGGCAAAACAAGTACATGAAAAATACAAATATCTACAAAATCAAAAACCTTATACTATTGAAAAGCCTTGCAGATTGCACATAATAATGAATAAAAACACAGAAGTTAAGTGATCTAATTGAATTAAGACAAGGATTCTCTGACTATAGTAAGTGTATCTATGTACTTATACTTTATTAATAATCATGGAGATTTGAATATAGTCATCCTCCTTTTCTAAAATATTGAATAGCAATTTGCGAAGAGCTCTTTTGAAAGCATTCTTAGGAAGATCCGTTATATAGCGTGGTATCTTATTCCACAGCTTTACTCCGAGCCGAGAGAAAGAATTGTTTAATATTTCTAGTCTGGAACATTTAACATAGAATTTTCCAGATGTAGACGATCGTGTATTGTATGAGTGAATATTAGACGTTTTCTGAAATAAATTGAGCATGTTTGCTGGGGCTTTATCATAATTGGTATCATGCATTAAGGTTGATACGGACTCATAATAAAGAAAAGTTATTGGAAGCACGATCCGATCCATTTTATCCGCACTGATGCGGGAATATGGCCACGCCCTTGATGACGAGTCTCTGAGAACCTTGTTAGCTGAGATAGAATGCATCCTTAACAGCCGTCCGCTTACTGTCCCGTCAAGTGATCCTGGGGATCTGGACCCTTTAACACCGAGCCACCTTTTGACAATGAAGTCGAAGATCGTGATGCCACCTCCAAGTAACTTCCAGAAGACTGATGTTTATCTGCGTCGAAGATGGAAACGGGTTCAGTATTTGTCAAACGTCTTTTGGTCGAGATGGCGAAAGGAGTACGCTCAAAGCCTGCAAGAGAGAGTAAAATGGAACAGCCCGAAGAGAAACCTTGAAGGAGGGGACCTGGTGTTAATCACCGATGATCGATTGCCAAGGAACCGATGGAACATGGCTCGAGTTGTCGACGCACACCCAGACCCAAAGGGACGAGTCCGATCAGTTAAGGTTGCTACGGCAACGACCATTCTGGAGAGACCCATTCAGAAGCTCGTACTGATATTGCAGAATGAAGAAGAATGAAGACCAGGGGTTATCCCAGCCAGAGGAGCCACGGAGATTTAGAACTGTGCAACGAACTTTAAAGATTAATTAAGAATTAGGAACATAAGAGTTTCCTTTAAACTCTTAGGGGAGCCAGATGTTGTGGCCACATTCTTGAACAAATATGTTCCCTAGCGTGCACTCCTTTGTTTAGTTTTTGCATTCTTCCGCTCACCGCATTTATATTCTGTTAGATTTTCCCGTATAATTTTCTTTGTTTTTAAGTCATTTGTGTAAGTTTCATCGTTTATTTCGGGGCATTTTGATTTAAGTTTCGGAGGTTAACATCAATTTCGTCAAGCGTTTTACCGTGCTTTTTTCCGTCCAACCAGTTCAGGTCACACAACGTTTGTAAATGTCTTCGCTTCGTTTTTTCCTTTTACTGTTATTTCATAGTTGTCTTTTGCTTTCCGGTTTGTATTCCTTAGTAACTTGTAACTTTGCTTTATTTTTAGCAACCGTAATCCGCAAAGTTGTAATCAGAGTCGTAATAAAGTACGTGTTGAAACTATGACCATTTCGCTGTAACACACACTTACGCATCAAAACTGGCGCAGGGTCTGGAACTGGTAGATAAAAGCAAATGGTACACACATTTCCGTTCGGAAATTTCGGTTGACAATTTTGGACTACCTTTCAAGACGTTCCGTTTATTTCGGAAATTTTCCTGTCGGTCGAGCCAAAATTGTCTTACCATTTACATTCTGACCCAAATTTCCGGAATTTTTGGGTAAATGGTAAACAACCATTGTCATCTATTGTTTGTGAGGTATTGTATTTTTGGTCTTGTTTTGCATTTATATTATTGTCGTTCTTTGTTCCCTTTGTTTTACGTCATCTGTCCTCCGGTACACACCGAAACAACCGAAAGACTGGTCTCACCGTGCTTTGGAATTCTGTCTCTTTCTGTTTGCTCCATTTCGTTCACTGTCGTAGGCTTTTGGAAACGTGCCCTTTTGTGGAATTCATATCATCCCCCAAGCTCTCGGATATGTCTACGCTCTCAAAAGCAAGTAACTCTTGAGTGGCAAGGACGGCCTCAAGTTCCTCGAGCTCTCGAGCTCTGTATACTGGCTCATAGCCGGAGCAAATGAGCCATCAAAACAACAAAGAATAAACAAAGCTCCAAAGAAAGAAAAGCATTGTTATTCGTAAAATTCTACCAACATTACGGCGACATCCAAAACAAAATAACAACGTGATTCCCAAGTGTGAATGACACAATTAAAATACGCTCATAAATACAATCTGCATAACATATGTTTTCTTCGCGGATATGACCATTTTCTAAGACGGTTTGACAATGAACGCTCGTGTCCTATGGGATATAGTGCCTCTCGCATTAGATAGAAGTGCCACTCGGGCTACGCCCTCGTGGACTTCTATCTATGCTCGAGGCACTATATCCCATAGAACACTCGCGTTCATTGTCTAACCCTTACATAAAGAATACTAATATGGGTAGTAATTGTTCAGGATTCTTAGTACAACAAATGGTGACTTTAATATTTTTGTTCAGTACTGTTATACGAAATCTGGTCTTTCGCCATTCTATTTGGAATCTTCTCAACAAAATAAACAACCAACAGTTTAACAAGTTAGCCGTTATTTGAATGACACCAGCGCCCTCGTGTAAATTTCCAGGTAAGCGTCTGGTTCGCAGATGCAAGCTGCTTATTTCTACTCGTTCTCTACCACTGAACTTATTAGCATCTTATTGAATAACAATAGTGCCTATTGTTTCATGCTCGTTTTTCCTGGGTTAGAGTTAGGGTTAGGGTTAGGAGTTTGTCAGCAGTTGCGGGGTATTCTGCAATTGCTCCCTTTAAAATCCCAAAACTTTCGACAGGAGCCGGGAAGCAATGGTCACTTCGTCGAAGACGTGGCACATGTGTTGTATGCTAATCAATCTACTTGTTTTTCTCGTATGCTAATTTCCTCTTTGCGCAAAAGCGCAATTGTTTAATTCCGAAGGGACACGCTTTTGAAAGAATGTTTTTGAAGCCGTTCAAAAAACTCGCAGTACCTGTATTATCAGGTGTAAAAACGGATGTTACTAAAGTGTGGAATGGGAAATGGGGAATGGGGAATGGAAAATTGAAATGGAAAATTCAAAATGGGAAATTGCATTTTTTTTAGATTAATTGTTTACAATGCGGAATAATTTTTTTCAGCGGCGATTATTGATACCCACGCTTTATTTTAAACGTTCTGCGCCAAACTAAAAGGAAAGGAATAAATTGATGATAACAGGAGCAGTGACCTTGCCTTGTTTCGTTATTTCACTGCCTGAAGCTAAGCCAGTAAAGAAAATAATTTCATAGACTGATTGCATATCTGGTTTTCAGAGGTGGCGATAATTTTGGTTAACACTAAAAATCGGGGCCTCGGTTGGGCGTTCGGTCACACTCTGAGGACGAGATTGAAATATTGTGAGTATCAGCAGAGGTAGCTAGAGAACCCATGGAAGCAATACTTATGCAAATTACCACTTGAAACCTTTCAAACTCATTATCTGCTTGGCGCGTCCGCTATACGACTTTTTAGTTTCGCTGCAGCCACTAGCTTGACAAGCGGGGCAAATACATTGTGTCTGATCACAGTTTCTCTGCCAACCAAAACTTTAATTTATTATTTACGAAAAATAAAGTGACAGTTTTTTTTTTAAATGGGTAGCCAAATTTGGGCTCCTATGTCGTTCAGAGTGGACCCGTGATTTGCATTCGGAAAAATTCAAGCACGTAAAGGAACGACTTCTTTGAAACTCCCACTTTATTTTATCACATTTCTGTCGGTAATTGAGGACTCTCCCGAGTCCTCAATTACCGACAGTATTTATTAGAGTTGTAATCTCCTGTGGTGTAGTTTGTTTTGATACGTAACGCAAAAAAGAGCGATGTAAAACCAAATTTTATTCGTTTCGTTATTAAAAACTTTACATTTTTAAAGATTAATTAAAATGCTATTTCATGTTCATTGGTACGTTAATAAAAGAAGTCATACCTTCAAGTCCTTGAATTTTTCCGAATCCACTGAGTCACATTGTGTAATTACTTTTCACACTCAATTGAAAACTGCTCTATACCCACAGTCGCTATTTTGGAGAATTGAACAGACAATATTTAACAATAATTATTATGAGAATGATATGAAGGATTAGGCAGATCAAGAAGGGGGTCGAACTGCATAATTATTCATATCGTACAAAAGTCCAATTAAACATTTGTTTTCATTTAAAATATTTCCACGCTCATGAAGGCCTTGCCTCCTTACCAGGATATGAAGGGATGTTTTTTTTTTTCAAAAAGTAGTTGACTGCCAGCGAGTGATATCTTTGTATGTTCTTGCTATCTTTTTGACGCAAAGCGTGTGAAATATTCCGTCATTAGTCTCGAGCTCTGCCAAAACAGCCGAGCCGCCGCGCCGCTGGCGTTGCGAAAAGTCGACGATTGAGGTTAGTCGTCGAATAATAGAAAAAACTTTATAAATTCGGTCAGCGCTCGCTGGCTATCATAGACAGCATGACAGGCGCTTTATGGGCCAAGCGCGGCGAGCGAAGCATTTCGCGCGGAGCGCGACACGAGGGAAGAAAAAAAAATAAAGCGCCTGTAGACAGTCCATTGTTCTGGCTTTTTCACAAATCTGGTAGACGGTAATGCTGATTGGCCCAATTTATACCACGTGACGATGGTATGTGAGATCAATTATACCAAATGTAAACAACAAGATAGAAACAAAGCTCTCGTTCGTGTTGTAATTATACATTTTACCGTGCCTATTGTTTGTGTTTCCTCGACTGGAACATTCATCAAACCTTGGATTTCCTCCCGCACAGGGAGTGACAGGTGACAGGCCTAGCACTAATCCTGCTCGTCGCTAAAAGCATTTTAGCCCAGCTTTAGATAAGTGTACCTCAAGTACGTGCCTGAGAGATTTTTCCTTTCTGATCTTAGATAAAAATCTCTAGCTGTGATACTGACAGTAGGAATGTACGCTTTCCAGAGCCGTTTAGAATGTTTAGTTATGCCGTCGTTTGCTAGCTCTAGCTCTTGGCATAACAATGGGTTTTTTTACTCAATTTGAAAGAGTTGTAAGATCAGTAGTAGCCCCTTAAGTACGAGTTATTCGCTGCTTTATAGGATCAGTTCATTTCTCAGTTCATGATTTAATGTGACCGCAGGTCTGCGGTTAGCATAACTTGCGATATAGATCGTGTTTTGATTGGTTATGTCCAAATCACTGCGGTCAGTTAATATTGGTGGGAGTTGGTGGGCGGAAGAACCAGAACAATGGACTGTCTACAGGCGCTTTATTTTTTTCCTTCCCTGCTAGCCATGCAGGCTGTGGCTATCAAAAATTAACAAGGGGATTTAAGCCCATCAGAAATTAGAAATATTCTGAATGAGTAACAAAACTTCTTATTTGTGAAGAAAAGCGGTCTGCCAGAATTACGGTGTGTTTACAGTATATTTTTTTTCAGATTCGATTTGAAGGCGATTTTTGAGGGATCCCAAGGTGCATGATGAATTAACTGGGGGATTCTAAGGGAGGGAGGGGAGGAGGGAGAGGGCATTTTTTTCTTTTTTGAGTTTATTTAGGGATCCTAACTGGGATCCTAACTCGGATCCTAACTCGGATCCTAGCTCGAGAAATAGCTAACCTCACTCCGAACGACTGTTTTCGTGAAGAACATTGTTTTGCGTGACATTTGTGTGATGTTTATGATTTATTTAGTTTAAAGGCCTATTTACACGCTGCGATTTGTCGGGCCGATACGACAAATCGTGCGCGCGCTCTTTGTACAGTGCAAGCATCGTACATGAACTTTTTTTTATTTCAAAACTTTTCTGCTAAGAACTTCTTGAAAAACAAATGATATCCAATAGGTTATTTAGGTTGTTGTTAGTTTAAATACTGCAGATATAATTTGTTTTGCGTGATTTCTTGTCCAGATTGCGTTTTCGTTCTTAAAATCGGGCCCGACACGCGAAAATCTGTGAAGCGATCACAGATTTTTTCCGAATCGGCCGACTTGTCGGACTGAAATCGCGCGCGCATCGGGTCGCCATTTACACGCGATTTGCTTCACGATTTTTCGGGGCCGACAAATCGGCACGACAAATCGCAGCGTGTAAATAGGCCTTAAGTTTTCTCTGACAAGTGTACGTGACAAGTTTTACTTGCTCGTGTGTATAAATAACAAGTTTTCTTTGACAAATTTTGCCTTGGCAAGTTATATTTGTCCGTGTGAACGAAATAAAGAAGTTATCTTTGACAAGTTTTCTTTGTAGCCAACAATACAATTGTACAGCGGACGGAGAAAACACAACACCATTTAAAGATTTTATTTGTTGACCATAGCTTACATCGGCTTACATGTATTTAACAAGGGAGAAATAGCATGGCAAGTTCAACAATACCAGGAAATTCATTTCTCATGAACTCAAGAACCTCTTCGTGGTCAGTGTTTTTTTTGTTTGTTTCCGCTATTTCTATAGGATTCTGCCTTTGGGTAGGACTAATCTGCGGAACTGCAGACCGCGGAACCTGGGGAACCTGCGGAACCTGCGGAACCTAGATTTTTTTTTTAATAAAATGATAGTACAAATCATAAAATGGTCTACAAGTGGTTTATTTCTCAATAAACAGTCAGAAGAAAAAGAGATAAAGAAACGAAATAGGAAAAAAGGGTCGGGAACCGGACAAAATAAATTAAGTCACGCGTCACGCAATTGTACGCGTAGTTTTGTTGTGAATATCGAATCAGGATTTCAGTTTTCGATTGACAGTTCTCCTAGCAAACTGTTACAGTACAAAACACCGTGAGTTTATGTGATGAATATATGGAATATTTGTACTGCAGATATACATTTTAAGCATATGAAATATACATTTTAAGCTTGCTTTTCTCAACTGCTTAAGTTGAGTACATTACTGCGAGGATCTTTCATTTGCTTAAAACGGCGTGAGTTTATTGTACTGAAATACCGTTTATTGTTTAATTTCATGTTAAGGGTTCATTAAAGTAAAAGAAAGTGAAATGATTAAGATAATATTGAAGGTAAAAAGATAAAATTGAACCACTTCTCGGTACTTTGTATTCAGCAGTGCGGTAAGTTGCTCATGTATGTACATTTAAAATCGGTTTTGATTTCACCTTTGATGTCACATCACCCCAGTATAATGCTCGTACAAAGATCTTCGGGTTCAATGTCGTAAATAGGGTGGGAAAATTGAGGATTACCAAAGGTAGTGTTGATTTATTCACCTCCGATCGAGTTTTGACTATGATATCATGACAATTCCCAACTATAATAAGCTGTTAAAAAATTCAGGGAAATGATATATTAACGACTTTTCTTCTTGATGGAGTGAAGGGGCAAGGAAACGCCAACTCATTTTTTTAGCCTTTATAAAAGCATAAATTATATTTTATATCATACTTGTATCTCCTACCTTTCCTAACGCTCGTCATGCTTACTGGGGTGCGTTAAATCCCGGCTTTGGACGCGTTAAATTCCCGTTATGTCCCGGGGGTGGGGGCCGGGGTTTTCATTGACTAATGGCGCCACGCTTAGTCCGTTGACTCTATTTCACCTTAATCTGAAATTTTCAGACTAACATCTGGGCAAATACTTGTTATAGTTTTGCACAAGAAGGACAAAACATGTTTCGTGGCCCAAGGTGGCATGCACGTTAGGCAGGCATTCTCAATAAGTTGAAATTTGGACATCTGCAAGGTTGATATGAGGAACAAGTCTGTTATATTTAACTTTATCGGGTTCAAATTATCTTTTATCAGTGAAAATTACACATGTGAACCGCCAAGCCACAGATGCACGATTTCTGTCTCAGTGTAGGCAAACGCGAACGTTGTAAGCAGGTGTTAAATCTGTTTGAAACTTAACTGCAGGCTTGCTTTAAAATCTGATGACAAAAGTACAATTTCAAAAGCCCCGAAGTTTTAAAGAAAGAGATTTCCTTGCAAGACATAAAAGCAACAACAACAAAAAAACAAATGTCACGACGCGGTCATCGCTGACATCACCTTGAGAGTGGCAGGTACGATTTTTCGCTTCTCGATCCGATCTCATTTTGATCTAAGTCTTGTCGCTAAAATAGATCGTGACGACTACCTCAAAACACTTAAAACGTTTTGTTGGCAATTATGGCTGTTTAGGACGGAAATAATTTGTTTTCCGTCTATTTTTCCCTAAGGTTATGGCCGCTGGTTGCGTTTCCATTGAGTTATAACTTCTGTTGTTTGCATTTGTTTAAATTAAGAGTGCGTTCTTTTGGGATGATCCAGATCAGGATCAGTGATCTGAGATCAATTGGATCGTGGCACCGTGATCTAAGGATTCGGCAAATCAACTCTGAGCAAGGACTCACAGGTGCACAGTGATCCAAGTGATCTCGCATCGCTGATACTGATCCGGATCAACCCAAAGGAACTCACCCTAATGATTTCAAACTGAGTTGGGTTTTTAATTGATTTCTAACTGTTCTGGGTACAAATTTAAATTGTAAGTGATTTGAAACTGTTTGGGGTATTTAAAGTTACTTTATTGTCAAAAATAGGTATTTTAAAGAGATTCGTACGTAAGAAATTAACACGTTAATAAATAAAAGTTGTGTTTACGGTTACCGTACAAGCCCATGAAATTAATAAAGCAGTATTATCACAGCAAGCACAGTTTAACAACAACGGGCCACAAAATGAAACAGAACATTCATTTGGGCAGCATGTTTAACCTTCGCAGATTTTTCACAGATAGCATGACGAGCGTTAGGAAAGGTAGGAGATACAAGTATGATATAAAATATAATTTATGCTTTTATAAAGGCTAAAAAAATGAGTTGGCGTTTCCTTGCCCCTTCACTCCATCAAGAAGAAAAGTCGTTAATATATCATTTCCCTGAAATTTTTAACAGCTTATTGTAGTTGGGAATTGTCATGATATCATAGTCAAAACTCGATCGGAGGTAAATAAATCAACACTACCTTTGGTAATCCTCAATTTTCCCACCCTATTTACGACACCCTATTTATCTTCGACCCGAAGATCTTTGTACGAGCATTATACTGGGGTGATGTGACATCAAAGGTGAAATCAAAACCGATTTTAAATGTACATACATGAGCAACTTACCGCACTGCTGAATACAAAGTACCGAGAAGTGGTTCAATTTTATCTTTTTACCTTCAATATTATCTTAATCATTTCACTTTCTTTTACTTTAATGAACCCTTAACATGAAATTAAACAATAAACGGTATTTCAGTACAATAAACTCACGCCGTTTTAAGCAAATGAAAGATCCTCGCAGTAATGTACTCAACTTAAGCAGTTGAGAAAAGCAAGCTTAAAATGTATATTTCATATACTTAAAATGTATATCTGCAGTACAAATATTCCATATATTCATCACATAAACTCACGGTGTTTTGTACTGTAACAGTTTGCTAGGAGAACTGTCAATCGAAAACTGAAATCCTGATTCGATATTCACAACAAAACTACGTGTACAATTGCGTGACGCGTGACTTAATTTATTTTGTCCGGTTCCCGACCCTTTTTTCCTATTTCGTTTCTTTATCTCTTTTTCTTCTGACTGTTTATTGAGAAATCAACCACTTGTAGACCATTTTATGATTTGTACTATCATTTTATTAAAAAAAAATCTAGGTTCCGCAGGTTCCGCAGGTTCCGCGGTCTGCAGTTCCGCAGATTAGTCCTACCCTCTGCCTTTGTATTCACAAACTTTCTCTTGTTTAAAGCTATTCTAGTAGAAGCGATCAGGGCAGAATCGGTCCAATGAACAGTTTTAGCTGCCATGCATGTTGTTATCCGCCATGACTGCTACACCAAACGGCAACAAGACCGCTGAGCGCTCGCGATTTCGCAACGATTCTTGTCAAGTTTTCCTTGTCAGAGCATACAGACAAGCAAGTTTTGCGATTTATCAATTTTTTTTTTTGTGACAAGTTGCCTTGTTCAAAAGCTAGCATGCCAGCTTTTGAACAAGTGCACTTGACAAGGAAAGTATTGACAAGTTTTTATTCACACACAAGCAAGTAAAACTTGTCAAGGCAAAACTTATTATAGAAAACTTGCTGGTCTGTGACACTGTAACATGCTTAATTGCCCGCGTGATTTACTCAGAATCTATTCAGTTAAATCTGTGCGCGTTTCTTGGTTCATACGACGTACTTAGGCCCTTTATTTTCGGTTTGTTGCTATTGTTAAAGTAGGTTATTTGCTGTGTTTATTTCAGATCGAATAAAATTCTTGTAAAATCAAGAAATGGAAGTATAATTTATACGATTCACCGGAATCCAGCTTTGAGGTATTTTGGCAGTTTTCGACAAACGAGCCCAGGAGGGAGGGGGCGTCTCTAGGCAAAACATTGGTCGAGTCATCACTGCCAGTGTGACGTCACGTCATAGATCAGTGATTTTCAAAATAACGGGCAAATTTGTTGTACGTTATGTTCCAAAAAATGTTGAATTTCCTAAGGTTTGGATGATTCATTTACTTTATTCGATGTTACTCAGGATTCTAAAAATATAAGAGACTTGTTTGCCATAGTTTCCAGTAACATAGAGCATTCAAAACCGTCATATTTGGATTGGAAAGCCATTACCAAGTGGCCAATACGTCGGCGGAGTTTGTTTTCCCGTTAACGTTTTCTGGGAGCTTGTGCAGTGATGCGGAGATATTCTGATCCCAGAATAGGAGGTTTGGCACATGGTATATTAAGCTTGCCGTGTGCTGAGTTTCAATTCTTCGGTGTTTGTGGTTCGTCTCATCAATCCCTTCAAAGTCAATGGAGTTGTATGTGGTGAAGACTGACCGCTACAAGCTAGTAGTTTATTACCGCTCCAGTTTGGCAGCAGAGGTCACTAGCGGTAAGTGTTGGGGTTTTTTACTTACATATACGTAAAAGCAAATGCTTTATATAACATTTCTTCCTGACTTATCGTCAGTGAACACTCCTTGAGTCGAAAATCAACAATATTTTTAAAATTTTGGATCTGCTAATACAAGTCTCAGTGTACAGTAGTACTGTACATCATATCCATGTGGTTAAGTTTGGTTAAATAGCTGTCTCCTTTATAAAACAAAAACTGATGTTAAGCTTAAAAACTTTTGATTGTTGGGTTAATGATCCAGTCTCTGGCAACCATGAATTTGCATATATTTAATACACTGACTGGGCTATTCCATTTTTTATCCCCCCCCCCCCCTATGGATGAGGTTAGTCAAAAATGCCCCCCCCCCCCAAGAAAAAAAGATCAAAGTGCCGACATGTTTCCCCCTTAGAAATAACCCATTTTTTCTTTCCCCTCTCTTTCCCCCCTAAATGTTTACTTATTAGTGCAAATTATATGACACATAGCACTAGTTGTGGAAACAAATAAGTAGCATGTAAATACTGTCATGTGAATCGGAAAGGTTCCTCAGAAAACTTATACAACTAGCAGTAATTGGAAATTATGGAGACACATTCGAAGGAACTTCCGGCGGAAATGAGCCCCTGGAAAAAAAAAAAACAATAGTGGCGGCCATTTGGAAGACTGGACACCGAAAAATCTCAAATTTAACTGCACATAAACCACAGGACAACCAGCACGAAATTAGAATTGCGTTCTTCGAACACAATAATAATTGTTAAATTATTACTATACAGACAGTTAATCCCAAATGTTCTGGAAGAATCATTTGCTTGGACTGTAATTGGAAAAGTCATTATCAAGGTTTTTGTATGAGACGTTGGGTAGTAACCAGACAGTAATTACATATTCTTTCCTAGAGGGCCACCCGGAGACTATAGTTTCCTTCAGAGATATAAGCTGTACCAGTTTGGAGATCACATGAGATTATTACTGGTTCCTGAAAACCATTTTTCAAAATGAACTTTCCGACTTGTTCGAGATGATCATGGTTATTTCCAGATTTTGGTGTCAGTGATCTGTCAAATTCTTTATATTTCTAAAGATCTTGTGCTTTTACCATTTGAAATTCATGTGAGTAATCAAATGAATCAGACATTTAAGTCTTTTCAAGATTTGGTCTGCATAGATTGTTTTTCACTTTTGGTAGGTTCTGTTCATCAAGTGTTTAAGTACAAACCTGTGTTGTTTAATGGTTAATGTTTGGTCAAAAGCAATGTCATCATCACTGTCACTATTCACTATAGGCATAAATTATCATGGTAGTGTTACAGTGCTGTAGCAAGAGATCCTTTTAGTCAGCTAGTTTTATATTTGGTGGTATAGAGATGTGATAGAGGAGAATTGCTTTCTGATGTTGTCAAGTTTGACCTTGTTGTCAGGTAGAGATGGCAGGCTTTCATGCTTGTTTATAATGTCTTTGATGATGTCATTGTTATTAGAATGGATTGGCTTATTTAAGTATCTAAACTCCTTTTCCAGATAAATCTTGCTTTTGAGCATTGTTTGGATTCAACTGGGTTGTGGAAGTTGAAGTCTTGTTTTTCTTAAAACATGTTTCAAGCTTTTTTTAATTTAACTTTTTAGCTTTTTTTAGAATTTGAAAAGCTGACGTGACATACATATATAGCCTATACTAGATTCAAAAGGATCCATGCATGTGTATTATTATGTACATTAGGCCATTGTGTAAATCTGTTTTGTTATCATTTATTTATTTCATTTAAAAAGTTGCAAGCCACTGAAAACAGGTTATTAAAAATAGTTATATTATGTTTCTTGCAGGGAACATCACCACCAGAGAGGGCAAACTTTATTGTTGTATTGTGAACATGTCACAATAGAATACCTTGGTGGGCATAACTGTGTGATCTTGAAGAGCCCTCTGGGAGATAAACTGCCATAATGTTTATCACATACTCTAAGGTTCTTGAGATTTTCGAAATCAGATTTTATGTCATGAGGGGTACATTTCATTTCATACTGCCCAATCATGCTATCAAATTTACAAGATCCGGCCTCATTTTCACACCCCTTCAAACAGCATTGTATATCTCCAATCAACTGTCCATACATGAAAACTGTTCTGGTTATTTCCTCCAAAGGTACAAAATCATGCAAAGGTCATGTAAAGGCTTGCCACAACTTTGACAGCCAGAACAAATCACTTGTTATTTTGAAT